>JARQOC010000001.1:10164126-10326626 GCA_033576535.1 Allobates femoralis
CACAGAGTATACTCGTTATCCAAGGTTCCACTGTATCATTATTTTATTAAATCAGTTAATGCCCCCAGTATTCTGTAATATTGTAAGTCTGTAATGTATGAACTTTTTTTATTACATCTCAAAACTTTTGCTTCTTGATGACGTCACGTTGTGTTGTTATAACAGTGCGTCACCACTAGAGGGAGCCAGAGTTTGGCCATGACACCGCTTGCAGCGAGTCCCTTTGCCCGAAGCAATGAAACATTTCGCCTGAGGCTTGTAAAGTGGAGCTCAATCATATCGTTTAGCACTTTTTTTTTATCCCCTCCAAGTAATCTAATAGACTCAGCATGACAACTGGGTGTTGTAGCTGTCTGTCGTACAGATGAGACGGGCCTGGGTCTCGGATCGGGAAGGGGGGGGGTGTTATGTAATGCCTGATACCCTGAGCCCTTTTTTCCTTGTCTCATGTAACGGAACTAACGTTTAAATAGCAAAAGTTCAAATGTTTGTAAACAGTTTGTACAGTTTTGAATTTTGAATCTGAGCAGTTATTTAAAAACGGTTAAATGGAAAAGGGGTGTGGCTTATTTACACTATTGGTGATGGGGTAAAATGGTCGCATTGGGCGCTGTTGGCCATGATAATACAGACTGTACAGAGAATATCACCCAATACTGGAGACTTAGCACCTCTGTCAATCGGATTCACAAATGTGGCAATTACAATAGTGTTGTTACATTGTATACTCATGGAAAATCGTATTGCATAAAGCCTCTCCATTGTTTATTTTTGATCAGTTACTTTTGATGAAATTTTACATAAGACTGAATGTTTTTATTTCTTAAGTAGTCTACAAGGGTACGTCATCCTTGGAAAGAGTCCAAGCAGTGTGTAAATCTCTACATCCAAGGGATGTGTCTATCTCTAAGTGAGTCCAAGGGGCGTGTCTTTTTCTGAATGCGTTCAAGGGGCGTGTCTATTTCTAAATGAGTCCAAAGGGTGTGTATATCTCTAAATGAGTCCAAGAGGCGTGTATCTCTATATGAACCCAAGAGGTGTGTCTATCTCTAAATGTGTCGAAGGTGCATGTCTATCTTGAACAAGTCCGAGGCATGTGTTAATGTTAATGAATCCAAGCGATTTGACTATCTTTGAATGAGACTATGGAGCATGTCTATCTTTACTTCTAAATGAGTTTAATGGGCATGTCTATCTTTAAATGAGTTCAAGGGGTGTGTCTATCTTGAATGAGTCCAAGGTGTGTGTTTATCTTTAAATGACTCCAAGGGGTATCCCTATCTCTAAATGAGTTCAAGGTGCATGTCTATCACTAAATGAGGCCAAGGGGCATGTCTATCTTAAATGAGTGAAAGGGGTGTGTCTATCTCTAAATGAATCCAAGGGGCGTGTCTATATCTAAATGAGTCCATGGTGCATGTCTATCTTGAATAAGTCCACAGTATGTGTTAGTATTAGGGATGGGCGAAGCTACTCGCTAGGACTCGTTACTCGGCGAGTAGTAAGGGACTCGCAGGACTCGGTACTCTGCGAGTTTCCCAGCGTTTACTCACACGAGTCCAATGCAAATCAATTGCAAACGCTGACAAAACTAGGATTGCCATTGTTTGCATTAGACTCGGCTACTGTGCCAGTGATAGCAGGGAAACTCGCAAATAACTGCTGTTACATTGCGAGCCGAGTCCAGCTGTCTTCTCTGTGCAGCTCCAGGGTCCTAGAGCCCGCCTGCTCACAGAGATGATGTAGCAGTGCTGAGATTGTTCTCAGTCTGCTCATTCCCTGTGCATAGACATCTATATCTATGCACAGGGGATGTAGCAGAGAGGACATCGCGTTTTGGACTACGTCGGACGGAAGAGGATTTTTTAAATTAAAGATGGAGTCCCTAATGGCTTTTTTTTTTATTTCAAATAAAAATTTTTCTCCGTGTTTTTTTAACCCTTTATTGGAGATTCTTAGTGGCTGGGTCAAACGTGGCCTGACATTAAGAATCTCGGGCTTAATACCAGCTTGTATAACAAAGCTGGTATTAACCCCTTTATTACCCAGCGTGCCACCGCCACCAGGGCCGCTGGAAGAGCGGGGTTCAGCGCCAGAGGATGGCGCTTCAATGAACGAGCCATCTTCTGGGGCGGCTGCGGGCTGCAATTTGCAGCGGGGGTGCCCAGAAAGCTTGGGCATCCCTGCGCTGCGGATTCCAGCCCCCAGCTGCTTAGCTGTACCTGGCTGGACATAGAAATTGCGCGGAGCCCCACGCATTTTTTTTTTATTATTTCATGAATTTCAGAGTCAGAGTCTCAGAGTCAGAGTCTCAGAGTCAGAGTCTCAGAGTCAGAGTCTCAGAGTCTCAGAGTGTCAGAGTCAGAGTCTCAGAGTCAGAGTCTCAGAGTCAGAGTCTCAGAGTCAGAGTCAAAGTCTCAGAGTCAGAGTCAGAGTCTCAGAGTCTCAGAGTCTCAGAGTGTCAGAGTCTCAGAGTCTCAGAGTCAGAGTCTCAGAGTCAGAGTCTCAGAGTCAGAATCTCAGAGTCTCAGAGTCTCAGAGTCAGAGTCTCAGAGTCAGAGTCTCAGAGTCAGAGTCTCAGAGTCAGAGTCTCAGAGTCAGAGTCAGAGTCAGAGTCTCAGAATTTCATGAAATAATTAAAAAAAAATGCGTGGGGCTCCGCGCAATTTCTATTTCTAGCCAGGTACAGCTAAGCAGCTGGGGGCTGGAATCCGCAGCGCAGGGATGCCCAAGCTTTCTGGGCACCCCCCGCTGCAAATTGCAGCCAGCAGCCGCCCCAGAAGATGGCGCGTTCATTGAAGCGCCATCCTCTGGCGCTGATCCCCGCTCTTCCAGTGGCCCTGGTGGCGGTGGCACGCTGGGTAATAAAGAGGTTAGGGCCAGCTTTGTATTATCAGCTGGCCCTAAGCCCGAAATTTATGGCGGTCACGCTAATATTAGACATGACCGCCATGAATTTCTATTAAATTGTTTTAAAAAAAACACAACACAGAGAAAATTTTTTATTAGAAATAAAAAAAAAAGCCATTAGGGTATCCGTCTTTAATTTTAAAAAATCCTCTTCCGTCCGACGCAGTCCAAAACGCGATGTCCTCTCTGCTCATCCCTGTGCATAGATATAGATGTCTATGCACAGGGAATGAGCAGACTGAGAACAATCTCAGCTCTGCTACATCAGGCAGCAGGCAGGCTCTAGGACCCTGGAGCTGTGGCAGCCAGCACACAGAGCAGACAGGACTCTTATATGTGCGAGTTTCCCAGCGATTACAGTTGCAAAGTAAACGAGTCCAATGCAAATAAATGACAAAACTAGGATTGCTTCAGGCTGAAGCTTACGAGACACATCTGTGATTTGTAAATCTCACACTACTCGCTATTACTCGCTTCCCCATTCATTAACATTGGACTCGCTAGTCTCGCAACGAGTAGCGAGTCCTGTGCTCGGACTCGCTAGAGTCAAGCTATTCCGAGTAATTTAGGATTCGCCCATCACTAGTTAGTATTAATGAGTCTAAGGGGTATGTCTATCTTTGAATGAGACTATGAAGCATGTCTTTCTCTAATTGAGTACACAGGGCATGTCTATCTCTGATTGAGTCCAAGGGGTGTGTCTATCTCTAAATGAGGCCAAAGGGTGTGTCTATCTTTAAATGAGGCCAAAGGGTGTGTCTATCTCTGAAAGAGTCTCATGGGTGTGTCTATCTTTAAACGAGTCTAGGAGGCACGTCTATGTCTGAACGCATCCAAGGAGTTTACCTATCAACTGAATGAGTCTAAGGAGCGTGTCTATTAGTGAAAGAATCTAAGAGTTGTATCTATCTTAAATGAGTCCAAGGCATGTGTCAATCTCAATGAATCCAAGGGGTATGCCTATCCTTGAATGAGACTGTTGGGGATGTCTGTCTCTGAATGAGTCCAACAGGCATGTCTATGTCTCTAAATGAGTACAGGGGGCATGTCTGTCTTTGAACAAGTCCAAAGGATGTGCTCATCTTTGAACAAGTCCAAAGGTTGTTTCATTCCTTACCGTATATTACTGAAGAAATGTAAAAAACCTCAATAGAACGTGCATTAGCACTATGTATAGTGAAAATCACTTTCTCCAATGAATGCCAGCAAAAGACTGGCTTTCATAGGAGAATCGTCATGAAAAGCATAGAGATCTTCAACAGACCCCCCACGATCATGTCAAGGGCACCCCCCATGCTGGACTATGCTACATGCTCCAACCACAGCTGTTAGAGGCAGATGATAGCTGCATTATCCAGACATCAACTGCCGGGAAAGATTCAGGCTTGGCTTGCCATGCTTGCATCAAAGTCCTGGACCTGACGTATGACGTAACTGTATGTGTTTGTCGTGAACGGCTCTTTATGCTGCCTGAATCACAGCAGTACAAAGCAGGCACCCAGGTATGTTCAACTCTATAACGTTGCAGCATTTTAGAATAAACAAACTTTGAAAAGCCGTCCAGGGACTATGTCTCTCCTTACTAGTCCAATGTGGTCCCTACTGTGAAGTAAATAAGTATTTGATCCCTTGCTGATTTTGTAAGTTTGCCCACTGACAAAGACAGGAACAGTCTATAAATTTAATGGTAGGTTAACAGTGAGAGATAGAATATCAAAAATAAAATCCAGAAAGTCACATTGTCTAAATTATATAAAGTTATTTGCATTTTCCAGAGTGAAATACGTATTTGATCCCTCTGGCAAACAAGACTTAATAGTTGGTCGCAAAACCCTTGTTAGCAGCACAGCAGTCAGACGTTTCTTATAGTCGATGATGAGGTTTACACACATCTCAGGAGGGATTTTGGTCCACTCCTCTTTGCCGATCATCTCTAAATAATAAATTTTGAGGCTGTCGCTTCGTAACTCAGAGTTTCAGCTCCTTCTATAAGTCTTCTATAGGATTAAGGTCTAGAGACCGGCTAGTCCACTTCATGACCTTAATATTCTTCTTTTTGAGCCACTCCTCTGTTGCCTTGGCTGTATGTTTTGGGTTATTGTCGTGCGGGAAGACTCAGCCATGACCCATTTTTAATGTCCCATTGATGCGGTGAAGCAGTCCTGTGCCCTTAGCAGAGAAACACCCCCGAAACATGTTTCCACCACCATGCTTGACTGTAGGGATGTTGTTCTTTGGGTCATAGGCAGCATTTCTCTTTCTCCAAACACGGCGAGTTGAGTTAATGCCAAAGAGCTCATTGTTTGCCTCATCTGACCACAGCACCTTCTCCCAATCACTCTCCAAATCACCAAGGTGTCATTGGCGAACTTCAGATGGGCTGGACATGCATCTTCTTAAGCAGTGGGACTTTGCGGGCACTGCAGGGTATTAATCCATTATGGCGTAATGTGTTACCAATGGTTTTCTTGGTGACAGTGGTCCCAGCTGACTTGAGATCATTAACAAGTTCCCCCTGTGTAGTTTTAGGCCGATCTCTCACCTTCCTCATGATCCTGGATACTGAATGAGGTGAGGTCTTACATGGAGCCCCAGATCGATGTGGATTGACCCCATTTTGTATTTCTTCCATGCTCTTACTATTGCACCATCAGTTGTCTCCTTCTCCCCCAGCTTTGTCTTACTTATGGTTTTGTAGCCCATCCAGCCTTTTGCAGGTCTAGGATCTTTTCCCTGACATCCTTACAAAGCTCTTTGGTCTTCCCATGTTGTAGTGGTTAGAGGTGACTGATTCATGGAGTGTGTGCACAGGAGTCTTTATACAGGTGACAATGTAAGACAGCTGTCTGTAATGCAGGTGACGAGGTGATTAGGAGCATCTAACTGGTCTGTAGGAGCCAGAACTCCTAATGATTGGTAGGGGATCAAATACTTATTTCTCTCTGCAAAATGCAAATACATTTATATCATTTAGACAATGTGATGTTCTGGATTGTGTTTTTCATATTCTGTCTCTCACTGTTGGAATTAACCTTCCCTTAAACTATAGACTGTTCATGTATTTGTCAGTGTCAAACTTACAAAATCAGCAAGGGATCAAATACATCTTTTGTTCACTGAATGTGCACACATAAGGAGAGATGTCTCAATCAACTGGAGCGGTGCAGGGAGAATCTGTCCGGGGATAGCATGTTATTAGGTGAGTCACTCCCTCTATCACAGGATGGATTTTAAGGTATATTCACTCTTGCACATTGCCCACTGCGGAGCTTCAAAGTACAAAGTAAAACATACACCGCTTTGAAAAAGTATTCACACTCCGTGAACTTTTCCACATTTTTTTCACATTACATCCACAAACTTTAATATATTGTATTGAGATTTTATATGATACCAACACTAAGTACAAGTATGTGTGAAGCATGAAGGAAATGATACATGTTTTTCTAAATATTTAATAATATAAATCGGAAAATTCTGATGTGCATTTTTTTTAGCCCCCTTAGACTTTGTAGGACCTTCCTCTGTCTTGCATTAGTATTCACCCCCTGGATCAGCACTTTGTAGGACCTTCCTCTGTCTTGCATTAGTATTCACCCCCCTGTAGTCAGCATTTTGTAGGACCTTCCCCTATCTTGCATTAGTATTCACCCCCCTGTAGTCAGCATTTTGTAGGACCTTCCCCTATCTTGCATTAGTATTCACCCCCTGAGTCAGCACTTTGTATGACCTTCCTCTGTCTTGCATTATTATTCACCCCCTAGGTCAGCACTTTGTAGCACCTTCCTCTGTCTTGTATTAGTATTCACCCCTGAGTCAGCACTTTGTAGGACCTTCCTGTCTTGCATTAGTATTCACCCCCTGAGTCAGCACTTTGTAGGACCTTCCTCTGTCTTGCATTAGTATTCACCCCCTAGGTCAGCACTTTATAGGACCTTCCTCTGTCTTGCATTAGTATTCACCCCCCTGAGTCAGCACTTTGTAGGACCTTCCTGTCTTGCATTAGTTTTCACCCCCTGAGTCAGCACTTTGTAGGACCTTCCTCTGTCTTGCATTAGTATTCACCCCCTGAGTCAGCACTTTGTAGGACCTTCTTCTGTCTCTTGGGTTCTGTCTCCAGCTTTGCTCATTTACAGGTGACATTTTCCTCTTCTTTGCTCTCGCTCAGTGATTGGATGGAGATGTCTGTGATGTCACAGATTCTGGGTTATTTGGGTCTGGACGGTGACTGGGTCATTCACACACAGGAATAAGCACTGATCTAAACCCTCCATTGTAGAGCTGCAGGATGTTGAGGATCGTTGTCCTGCTGGAAGGTGAACCTACGCCCCTGTCTCAAGTCTTCTGCAGCCTCTAACAGGTTTTCCTCCAGGATTGACTTGTATTTAGCTCCATCCATCTTCCCATCACCTCTGATCAGCTTCCCTGCCTCTGCTGAAGAGAAACCTCTCCACAGCAGGTTGCTGCCTCCACCATGTGTAACGGTGGGGATGGGGTTTTTAAGGTGATGTGCGGGGTCAAATTTTGGCCATATAAAGCATTTTGCATCCAGCCTATAAAGTTCAATTTGTCACGTTTAAACAGAGCACCTTCTTCCCCTGCACCCTACATGGTCTTGTGCAAATTGCAAACAGGACTTCTATGGCTTTTTGTATATAGCTAATAGTCCTTCTCTGGACAGATCCTCCCGTGAGCTGTGATCTCTGCGGCTCCTCCATGGGTCTCTCGGTTCTTTTCTCATAAGTGCTCTTCCTCTTGGGCTGTCAGTTTTGGTGGACGGCCATGTCTTGTAGGTTTGCAGTTGTGCCGTACTTTTCCCATTGTTGGATGATGGATTGATCAGTGCTCCAAGAGATGTCCAGAGGCTTGGGCTATTTTTTTTATAACCTAACCCTGCTTTACTCTTCTCCATAACTTTATCCCTGACCTGTCTGGTGTGCTGCTTGGTTTTAATGATGCTTTTTGATCTCTACTGTTCTATGACTTCTTAGGCCTTTATAAAACAGATATACTGAGCATTGGCATCAATTTACTAGTTTGAATGTCTTCTGGAGGCAACTGTTCACTCAGGATTTAATGTAGAGGAATCAGACTATGGGTATGGGGCTGAATATATTTATGCATCAGAATTTTTAGATTTAGATTTTTAAAATATTTAGAAAAGTATTTATCATTTACTTTACACTTCATAAAGACTTTCTACATTGTGTTGGTATCACATCAAACCCAATAAAATACATTTGAGTTTTTGTGTGTGACATAAAATAATGTGGAAAGGTTCACAGGGTATTATTCATTTTTAAGGCCCTGCAGCAGTCATGCAACCAGTGACTATTTAATTCTGCCTGGTGCTTTCAGCTACAAGAATCTAATTACAGGTTCCCTTTAAATGGATCAGGCTTTATATGCTGTGTATTATTATTATTATTATTATTCATTTATGGAGCACCATTGATTGGTGCTACACTTGAAGAGGTTCCATGCAAAATTCAGATATAAATTACAGTAGACAGACAGGTTCAGAGCTCCAGCAGCTCCAGTGGTAATGACACGGCAGCTCCTGCTGGTGATCAGGTCATAGCTCCAAAAGTGTTGAGGCATCAGCTATGGTAGTGTTGAGGTGGCAGCTAATGTAGTGGTGAGGTGGCAGTGAAGTCATTGCAGGCTGAAGCTTTCTTGAAACAAGGGTTTTTAACGTTCCTTTGAGGCTCGTGAGTAGCAGATAACCAGATGTGTTGGGGCAAAAAATTCCACAGGGTGGGGAAATATTTGGGAGAAGTCTTCAAGGTGGTTGGATGAGGAATGAATAAGTGTGGAGAAGAGAAAGGGGTCTTGGGAGGACTGGAGCTTACGTTTTTGAAGATATGAAGTGATTAGTTCAGAGATCTGCAGAGGTGACAGATTATGGATTGGATCACTTTGTAGGTCAGTGTTAGTGGCCAACGCAGATCTTCAGAGGGATAAATAGAGGAGTAGAGAGGTGGATAAGTTGGGCAACAGATTTAAGAAAGGACAGAAAAAGTACAAGAGTGTTATCAGGGAGCCAAAAAGGAGAATGTTACAGTAGTCGAGGCGGGAGATGATGAGGGCATGCACTTGCATTTTCGTAGACTGAAGGGTCAGGAAAGGACGGATTCTGGAAATATTTTTGAGTTGAAGCCGGCAGAAGATGGTGAGACACTGGCAGTGTGACCTAAATGGAGGTTGAGGTGCATCAATGAACATTCTTGTGTCTCGTACAAGACTGTCTATTCCCCTCTATGACTGGACTCTTGTGTTTGGGCTGGCTCTTTTTGTCCTCTGCCACCGATGCTTCTTTCCCATGGATGGTTTAGTTGGGACATCAAAACTATGTCTCTCCCCTTAACTGTCTGCTTTCCAAATCAATAATTATAACAGGTGTCCGCGGACAGATAACCACACTTGACTCGGGTGCAACAATGGGAGAATTCTAAGTTTACTAGGAAGCACATAAGGTTATACAGATAATTCTTGGTATTGTAACCCCAGAAAAGGATCATTCATTAATTGATTACAAAATATTAAACTAATCATTGGTCACTAATTGCTGAGAGCTGATTGGATTATGCAAACCTATTCTAAAAACATATGTATCCTTGTGTTTTCCATCATTCGGTGTTACTGACATTGTTGACCCATCACACTCCTTCATTATCTGGTGTTTTTAGAACATGTTCCCTTTTAACCAAAACATGCTAGACATTGTCTTCATTCCCAGACTATGTGGTCTTCACCATTCTTCTAAACACAGTATGTAACTTGCTGTACAATACTTGATATGAAAACACGACTTATTCTTCTTAAAGGCAAGTACTTAAAGGGATACATATATGCTAGATGTGCAATACATTACAGGATATAAGCACAATGATAAATCTTTGGAGATTTTCATATATTAACTTCCATAAGACCCATACTCAGCAAATTATGGGTCAAGACATGGACACTCCCTACATGAGCCAGACAAGCTGGATCACTGGTACTTCCAATTACTCCTTTATAAAGTTACACAGCCAGAGCGCCCCCTGCTGGAGCTATACATCTAGGTATGTTAGGGAAACAATGGTGCTGTGAGTTATTCACTATGACCTCCAGGTTGCGGTATCACATTCAAGGAAGAGGGACTTGACATAAAGCCGCAGGTTGCAGAATCCGTCTCCGCGGGCTCAGCTTGGCCTCCAAACATGTGCACTAAACTAAGACTTGATTGTGTTGTTATAATCTACTAGGAATCCTCACCTCGGGCTTTCTGCATATTATCTCAATTAAATAGATTGGAGCATGGTGGCGGACGCAACGTTCAGATCTTTGTCCAGCCATCAGACGGGTTTAGTTATTGTTGTGTAACATTAACGACCCTTCTGCTTTGTGCTTTAGTTCTGTTAGTTTTCATGGGTCACATATAATTTTGTGTATGATAGCTCAGTGTGCTGCATGGCAGAGAAGTCCGAGCGTCACATACAGGACTCATCACAGCACTTAGAGGGGACTTAATCCTAGGTCTGAGATCCCCATATACATAACTATAGTGAAAGAAAGAGAATTTACACAAAATAAAATCTCATGAATATAGGAGTAGTATTATAGTAGTTATATTCTTGTATATAGATACAGTATTATAGTAGTTATATTCTTGTATATAGGGGCAGTATTATAGTAGTTATATTCTTGTACATAGGGGCAGTATTATAGTAGTTATATTCTTGTACATAGGAGCAGTATTATAGTAGTTATATTCTTGTATATAGGAGCAGTATTATAGTAGTTATATTCTTGTACATAGGGGCAGTATTATAGTAGTTATATTCTTGTACATAGGAGCAGTATTATAGTAGTTATATTCTTGTACATAAGGGCAGTATTATAGTAGTTATATTCTTGTACATAGGGATAGTATTATAGTAGTTATATTCTTGTACATAGGGGCAGTATTATAGTAGTTATATTCTTGTATATAGGAGCAGTATTATAGTAGTTATATTCTTGTATATAGGAGCAGTATTATAGTAGTTATATTCTTGTACATAGGGGCAGTATTATAGTAGTTATATTCTTGTACATAGGAGCAGTATTATAGTAGTTATATTCTTGTACATAGGAGCAGTATTATAGTAGTTATATTCTTGTATATAAGGGCAGTATTATAGTAGTTATATTCTTGTATATAAGGGCAGTATTATAGTAGTTATATTCTTATATATAAGGGCAGTATTATAGTAGTTATATTCTTGTATATAAGGGCAGTATTATAGTAGTTATATTCTTGTATATAGGGGCGGTATTATAGTAGTTATATTCTTGTATATAAGGGCAGTATTATAGTAGTTATATTCTTGTACATAGGAGCAGTATTATAGTAGTTATATTCTTGTATATAGGAGCAGTATTATAGTAGTTATATTCTTGTATATAAGGGCAGTATTATAGTAGTTATATTCTTGTATATAGGAGCAGTATTATAGTAGTTATATTCTTGTACATAGGAGCAGTATTATAGTAGTTATATTCTTGTACATAGGGGCAGTATTATAGTAGTTATATTCTTGTACATGGGGACAGTATTATAGTAGTTATAATCTTGTATATAGGAGCAGTATTATAGTAGTTATATTCTTGTACATAGGAGCAGTATTATAGTAGTTATATTCTTGTATATAGGAGCAGTATTATAGTAGTTATATTCTTGTACATAGGGGGCAGTATTATAGTAGTTATATTCTTGTACATAGGAGCAGTATTATAGTAGTTATATTCTTGTACATAGGAGCAGTATTATAGTAGTTATATTCTTGTATATAGGGCAGTATTATAGTAGTTATATTCTTGTACATAGGGGCAGTATTATAGTAGTTATATTCTTGTACATAGGAGCAGTATTATAGTAGTTATATTCTTGTATATAGGGGCAGTATTATAGTAGTTATATTCTTGTATATAAGGGCAGTATTATAGTAGTTATATTCTTGTATATAAGGGCAGTATTATAGTAGTTATATTCTTGTATATAAGGGCAGTATTATAGTAGTTATATTCTTGTATATAAGGGCAGTATTATAGTAGTTATATTCTTGTATATAGGGGCAGTATTATAGTAGTTATATTCTTGTATATAAGGGCAGTATTATAGTAGTTATATTCTTGTACATAGGAGCAGTATTATAGTAGTTATATTCTTGTATATAGGAGCAGTATTATAGTAGTTATATTCTTGTACATAGGAGCAGTATTATAGTAGTTATATTCTTGTACATAGGAGCAGTATTATAGTAGTTATATTCTTGTATATAGGAGCAGTATTATAGTAGTTATATTCTTGTATATAGGAGCAGTATTATAGTAGTTATATTCTTGTACATAGGAGCAGTATTATAGTAGTTATATTCTTGTACATAGGAGCAGTATTATAGTAGTTATATTCCTGTATATAGGAGCAGTATTATAGTAGTTATATTCTTGTACATGGGGACAGTATTAATAGTAGTTATATTCTTGTACATAGGGGCAGTATTATAGTAGTTATATTCTTGTACATAGAGGCAGTATTATATTAGTTACTGTATATTCTTGTACATAGGGGCAGCATTATAGTAGTTATATTCTTGTACATAGGGGCAGTATTATAGTAGTTATATTCTTGTACATAGGAGCTGTATTATAGTAGTTATATTCTTGTACATAGGGGCAGTATTATAGTAGTTATATTCTTGTACATAGGAGCAGTATTATAGTAGTTATATTCTTGTACATATGGCCAGTATTATAGTAGTTATATTCTTGTATATAGGAGCAGTATTATAGTAGTTATATTCTTGTATATAGGAGCAGTATTATAGTAGTTATATTATTGTACATAGGAGCAGTATTATAGTAGTTATATTCTTGTACATAGGGGCAGTATTATAGTAGTTATATTCTTGTACATAGGAGCAGTATTATAGTAGTTTTGTTATTGTACATAAGGACAGTATTATAGTAGCTATATTAATGTACATAGGGGCAGTATTATAGTAGTTGTATTATTATACATATTGTGCATTGTACAGCATACAGACTGGCAGATCCCTGTTGTGAAGATCATAATAGTATTCGAAAACCATCCAACCTCGGACCTTTTATATGGATGGTCTTTCTCACTAATATGTGTATATTTGTTAAACTGGTCTTAATCTGAACTGGGGAGGTGGAGGAAAACCAGGCATAGCTTCTAATTAAAACGATACTGGAAAAGCTGTGTAGATAATGGTGCAGAGCCCTCGAGGGGCCACACACCCGATATATACTACAAAAATGAAAAGTAGGACCCGCACACCTTTTCCATTACGATAATGTACAGGTGCACTAATATGCCATGTGGCCCATAAACAGACATATAGTATTTGTTGACTTCCTCATAAACCTGAATCTCACCTCTTTTAGTCTAATGGCTGTTGGACTTGCTGTCACTTGTAGTCCACCTCTGCTGATAATTCCTTTATCGGTGCGGTTACATATACATACAATAAATAGTTAAGTTTGCAGGTTGCTGCCATTTTTCCTCCTATCTCCTTGCATTGTGGCGTTCGGCTCTCAGGATTCTCCGGTTATAACCACAGGGTGATCGTTTGTATAAATTGAACATCAATCAATGCTAAAATATAATGGGATTTTACAGGAACATTAACAGCCGTGATAAATATATGGGCTTGTTATGGGGAGTCGCGGTCACAGGACACAGCTTTTCTTCTGGCTCCTGGGCGCAAAGTCAAACTAAACAATAGGCACCAGGAGGTTTGTCCCAACGATTGCTCCTCTCGAAAAGAGCTGGGGGCGAAATCCTGTGTGTTCTAGAATATCTGCAACATGGGGGAACGTAAGCGCTTACATGATGTATCGTGTCTGTATGGAGAACGTGAGATTTTAGTTGTATATCAGAACCCTTAATATTAAAATATACCCACATTCCTCTGAATACCTACAGATCAACCCATGTATCTATCTATTTGTCTATCCATATATCTATCCCTTTATCATCTATCTATCTATCTGTAACTATCTGTAAAATATCCATATCATAGCCCCTAGGAAAAAGTGGTGTGAAAGTCTTTGCCCCTAGTAATGAGCGAACCCCCCCTACATTTGGGTTGACAGATTCAACCAAACTTTTTCTTAAGTTCGAGATCAGGGCCAAACGTGACTCGAACTTGGGGTCCGAACCCCGACCACGGACTTTAAAGATATGAGATAGGGCTGGGAGGGCTGTAAAAAGAAAGAAGATAGTGATTTAACATTATTGCGTTATTGTGACGCGAGTCACTACGGTAATAACTAGTCCCAGAAATGGAGAGAAAAGACTACAATTACAGATAGCAATTATATTATAGTATTATTTACTAGATAAGTAAAGGGAGGTCAAACGATCCGAGGTCAAGTCCAGGAAATGGTTCAGTACAACAGGGAGAGTCAGAGACCAAATCCAATTCACGAGACGAGGTCTAGGAAAACCAGAAAGACAAGACCGTTTACAGGGGGTAGGCAAAGGAGTAGTCAGGTTACAGGCAAATGGTCATAGTCCAGGGAAGAGAATAAAGTCAGGCTGGGTCAGGCACAGAGCACAGAGAGATCAATCTTATACAGGCAGCAACAAGTGTATGACTGACTCTTGTTGGAGGAGCTAGCAGGCTTAAGTAGAGAACTAATGAAGGGAAGTGAACACAGATGATTGCAGCACAGACCCACCACAACCAAAACAGACTGACAGCCTCCACACAATAGTAACATAGCAGACAAGGATAGTGTGGAGATTGTGACAGGTATACTTACCGACATCCACCGCTTATACTTCCAGGCTACTCACGATCTCCCTGTATATTCACTGCTGAAGGCCGGACCAGCCAATCACAGACACTATCACAGATAATGGGTATCTGTGATTGGCTGTTGGAGGTATCTGAAAACAGCCCATATATTTTAGCATCTACCATGCTATAATGCATGGGCTGTTTCCAGATTACTCCAACAGCCAATCACAGACACCCATTCTCTGTGACAGTGTCTGATTGGTATTTCGCCTTTCAGCAGGCAATACCCTGAATAATGAGCGGTCCTGGAAGTACAAGCAGGAGGATGCCAGTAAGTATAATGCTGTTTTTTATCACTATTTTTCTTCTTTTTACAGCCCTTCACCCCCAAACCAAACCCCAGGGAATCCCGCATTCAGAGTCTGTGCCCGAGCACTAGGTGTTCTGTGTGGACCCCGAACTTTACAGTTCGGGTTAGCCCATCACTATTCGACTCCTGCCTGATTTCTTTTTCTTTTGCGCTTAAATGTTTCAGAGCACCAAACAAATTTAAATATTAGACAAAGAAAACACAAAATGCAATTTATGAATGAAGGTCTTTATTATTAAGGGAAAAAGAAATCCAAGCTGACAGGGCCCTGTGTGAAAAAGTGATTGCCCTCACTTAAACCATAATTTAACTGTAATTTATCAACTTTTTGATCCAAAACACACCAGCAAGTCACCTCCGAACGGCTTAGTAAAAACATAACGAAGACTTTTGAGTGGCCGGGTCACAGTCCTGACCTTAATCCGATTGAGATGCTGTGACCTAAGTTTAAAAAGACGGTTCATGCTCGGAAACCTTCCAATGTGGCTGAATTACAACAATTCTGCAAAGATGAGCAACCAAAATTCCTCCAGAGCGTTGTAAAGACTCATCGCCAGTTATCACAAATGCCTGATTGCAGTTGTTGCTGCTAAGGCTCCAACCAGGTTAGGTTTAGAGGCAATCACTTTTTCACACGGGGCCCTATAGGTTTTGATTTCTTTTATACTTAATTATGAAGACCTTCATTTATAAACTACATTTTGTGATTCCTGTGTTAACTCTGTGTAATATTTACATTCATTGGGTGATCTGAAACATTTAAGTGACAAAGATGCAAAAGAATAAGAAATCAGGAAGAGGGCAAACACATTTTCATGCCACTGTATGTCTGTAGAAATGGATCCTACATTTGTGAGATCAGCATCTAGTCTACTGTAGCAAAGGGCTATCCAGGATTTGGGTACTAATGACCTATCGCGAGGAAGTTTGACACCCAGTATCCCACCGATCTGCTGTTCGCAACTTCATTCAGCTAGTGGAAATTAATGGGTTTGGCTTTTACTTGGAAACACCTGCATCCCTATGTTTCCATACAGTAATAACAACACTTATACACTAGTGATGGGCGAATCTACTCGCTAGGACTCGTTACTCGGCGAGTAGTAAGGGACTCGCAGGACTCGCTACTCGGCGAGTTTCCCAGCGAGGACTCGCAAAGTAGCGAGTCCAATGCAAGTAAATGGGAATCCTAGTTTTACTAGCGAGACTCGCTATATCACATCGCTATGTAGGTTGAATCTTCCCCAAATCGTTTAGAGAATGGCACCGCTTCACGGATACCCGCTGTAAGTAGCGATTCCGAGCGAGTCGTAGCGACTCCTAGCGAATCCTAGCGAGTCTACGAATCCGAGTCCTGTATTCTGTATTCGGGACTCGCGAATACAGAATCTGTTATGTTCCGAAAAATCTTCCGAGACAGCCTAGCGTGTTAGGTCAGACAAACTTGTGAAGATGGACAAGGATGTTAGCCAATCTTATTCAGTAATGCCACAGCCCTCTTCTTGTGGCATTACTATGATTGGCTTCTGTCCATCGTGATGGCTATGTCATCGATGACAGGCAAGGCTGTATATAAGCCTTGCCACCGCCATTTTGAGCACATTTCTCTGAAGATCTGAGCTAGAACAGGGTGAGGTAGATTCTGGAGCAGATCATAGGGATTGTCAGTGAGTGTAGGGAACTTCAAGATTCCTTATATTAACCCCAAACAGCTCTTGTGAGAGCTAGCAGGAGGACAGAGGAGTACTGTGTACTGTGACACTGTAGGCAGGCAGGGAAGCAGGGAGCTGCAGCCTTTACAGTGTTCACAGGAGCGACCTCATAGCTTCGCTTACTCACTCAGCTGTTCTAATAGCTGAAGTGAGAGGCTTAGCTGAGGTACTATTTACAATTTTTTGCCAGCTGATAGATTTTGGGTCCTAAAAACCCCTTCAGCGTTATTTTGTCTGTGGCAGAACAGTGCGTTGCTGCTCTCCTAGCTGCAAATAGCACATACGCCACCTACTTCTGCGACTAATTGTGCGCACTTAATAATTTTTTTCAGGGAATAGTGTGCTGCTTCACTGCCAAGTGTTAGCACACACTTAACCCGCCAGTAAGTGACGCCTACAGCAACACCAAACTCCATCTCGGTGGCTGTGCGCACTTTCTAATTTTTTCAGGGAATAGTGTAGTGCTTCACTGTCAAGTGTTAGCACACACTTAACCCGCCAGTAAGTGACGCCTGCAGCAACACCAAACTCCATCTCGGTGGCTGTGCGCACTTTCAAATTTTTTCAGGGAATAGTGTAGTGCTTCACTGTCAAGTGTTAGCACACACTTAACCCGCCAGTAAGTGACGCCTACAGCAACACCAAACTCCATCTCGGTGGCTGTGCGCACTTTCTAATTTTTTCAGGGAATAGTGTAGTGCTTCACTGTCAAGTGTTAGCACACACTTAACCCGCCAGTAAGTGACGCCTGCAGCAACACCAAACTCCATCTCGGTGGCTGTGCGCACTTTCTAATTTTTTCAGGGAATAGTGTAGTGCTTCACTGTCAAGTGTTAGCACACACTTAACCCGCCAGTAAGTGACGCCTGCAGCAACACCAAACTCCATCTCGGTGGCTGTGCGCACTTTCTAATTTTTTCAGGGAATAGTGTAGTGCTTCACTGTCAAGTGTTGGCACACACTTAACCCGCCAGTAAGTGACGCCTACAGCAACACCAAACTCCATCTCGGTGGCTGTGCGCACTTTCTAATTTTTTCAGGGAATAGTGTAGTGCTTCACTGTCAAGTGTTAGCACACACTTAACCCGCCAGTAAGTGACGCCTGCAGCAACACCAAACTCCATCTCGGTGGCTGTGCGCACTTTCTAATTTTTTCAGGGAATAGTGTAGTGCTTCACTGTCAAGTGTTAGCACACACTTAACCCGCCAGTAAGTGACGCCTGCAGCAACACCAAACTCCATCTCGGTGGCTGTGCGCACTTTCTAATTTTTTCAGGGAATAGTGTACTGCTTCACTGTCAAGTGTTAGCACACACTTAACCCGCCAGTAAGTGACGCCTGCAGCAACACCAAACTCCATCTCGGTGGCTGTGCGCACTTTCTAATTTTTTCAGGGAATAGTGTAGTGCTTCACTGTCAAGTGTTAGCACACACTTAACCCGCCAGTAAGTGACGCCTACAGCAACACCAAACTCCATCTCGGTGGCTGTGCGCACTTTCTAATTTTTTCAGGGAATAGTGTAGTGCTTCACTGCCAAGTGTTAGCACACACTTAACCCGCCAGTAAGTGACGCCTACAGCAACACCAAACTCCATCTCGGTGGCTGTGCGCACTTTCTAATTTTTTCAGAGAATAGTGTAGTGCTTCACTGTCAAGTGTTAGCACACACTTAACCCGCCAGTAAGTGACGCCTGCAGCAACACCAAACTCCATCTCGGTGGCTGTGCGCACTTTCTAATTTTTTCAGGGAATAGTGTAGTGCTTAACTGTCAAGTGTTAGCACACACTTAACCCGCCAGTAAGTGACGCCTGCAGCAACACCAAACTCCATCTCGGTGGCTGTGCGCACTTTCTAATTTTTTCAGGGAATAGTGTAGTGCTTCACTGTCAAGTGTTAGCACACACTTAACCCGCCAGTAAGTGACGCCTGCAGCAACACCAAACTCCATCTCGGTGGCTGTGCGCACTTTCTAATTTTTTCAGGGAATAGTATAGTGCTTCACTGTCAAGTGTTAGCACACACTTAACCCGCCAGTAAGTGACGCCTGCAGCAACACCAAACTCCATCTCGGTGGCTGTGCGCACTTTCTAATTTTTTCAGGGAATAGTGTAGTGCTTCACTGTCAAGTGTTAGCACACACTTAACCCGCCAGTAAGTGACGCCTACAGCAACACCAAACTCCATCTCGGTGGCTGTGCGCACTTTCTAATTTTTTCAGGGAATAGTGTAGTGCTTCACTGTCAAGTGTTAGCACACACTTAACCCGCCAGTAAGTGACGCCTGCAGCAACACCAAACTCCATCTCGGTGGCTGTGCATTTGTCAACAATGTCCCAAAAACACCAAATTCCCAAAAACCAGTCTGCTAAGGGACAGGGACGAGGTCGGGGCCCTAGCAGTCGTGAACAACAAGGCACTGGTAGAAGTAGACAGACAAGGATTGATCGATCCACCTTCCTGCTGTCTAAATTTCCCAGTACTCAACCGAAACGTGTCTTGAGGCCGGAAGATCAAGACCAAATAACATCTTGGATGGCTGACAAGACATCAACCACGGGTTCTGGCAGCACACAATCATCCTTGACACCATATTCAAGTGCCGCTACTGACAACGCGGGGTCATCTAATCCACAAAATCTTCCTATTTCCTCAAGCCATCGCCAGACGGAGGAAAATTTAGACCGCGAACTTGGGCATTCGGAAGATTTATTTGGTTCTTATCAGCCATTCAGACAACCGGACCTTTCTTTGTCACTGCCTGAACAGATACTTGAACCAGACGTACATTCCATCTATGGACAAAGTTTGGATTCACCTCGTCCTGAAGAACGTCCCTTTCAACAAAGCCATAGGCCGTCTCAGGAGGTGGAGGATGATGATGATGATGAGACACACATCTCATCTGGCCAGCCTGACCAGTCACGTTATCCAGATGACTTTGAGGAGGAGGGGTGGATGATGAGACCACTGATCCAACCTGGACACTTGACATGCAGAGCCAACAGAGCAGCCAGGAGGAGGAAAGTGGTTATGTACCACCGCCTAAAGCACCCAGGCTTACTCCTTTATCCCGAATCCAAGCTGTGACAACAGTAGCCCAAATTGTGTCAACTGTTGCACAAACTGTACCAACTGTTGCCCCAACTTTAAGAACAGTTGGCCAAAATGTGTCTACAGTTTGTGTTGGCCAGACTCATCCTTCAGTTCCTACACCACAACCTAAAGGACTAACATCCATTGTCTGGAAATTTTTCAAAGATAGCCCATCAGTACCAAATGTGGTTATATGTAACATCTGCTATGCCAGGCTGAGCAGAGGCCAGGGCAAAGTAAACTTGAGCACCAGCAGTATGCGAAAACACATGACTCTTAAGCACCCTAGTCAGTGGTTGGCCCATCAGGGTTCGACATCAGGGCCTTCTGACCTCAACACCGTTATGCCACTTCAGAATCGTCCTTCACCATCTACTGTTCATGCAGCAGCTCCTACTCATACGATCTCACCACAAGCTGCATTAGACCAGAGATATGACAGTAGTCAAGTGACTTGTGAGTCTGCGCCAATTGTCCAGTTGTCTGTTCCACAGCTGTATGAGAGGCAGCGGAAACACCCATCCACACACCCTTTTTCTCGACAAATGACAGCGCAAATTTCTAAGCTGTTAGCTGTAGAAATGCTGCCATTTAGGCTTGTGGATACTGAGGCTTTTAGGGAGTTGTTGGCTGTGGCAGCACCACGATACACTGTCCCCAGTCGCAATTTTTTTTCACGTACTGCCATACCCGCGCTACATCTGCACGTGGTTAACAATTTGAAGCGTGCACTGACAAATGCTGTGAGCGGAAAAGTTCACCTGACAACTGATACCTGGACAAGTACTTGTGGACAGGGCAGATACATATCCCTGACAGCTCACTGGATCAACCTTGTCGAGAGTGTCCCAAAGTGTAATAGTGGAATATCTGCGATCCTACCAACTCCACGAATAGCGGGCACAGTATCATTCCGGGTGTCCGCGGCCTCATATACTTCTACAACACAATGTGCGTCTTCAACTTCCTTGACCACTGCTGATTTGTCCGCCACATCACGTCAAAGTTGGGAGCTTTGCAGTACTGCATCAGCCAGGCGACAACAGGCTCTTCTTAAGCTCATCTGTCTAGGTGACACACCTCACACTGCAAACGAGCTGTGGAAAGGTGTTAAACAACAGACAGATGAGTGGCTGGCCCCACTGCAACTACAAGCAGGTCTTGTTGTCAGTGATAACGGACGAAACCTTGTTGCAGCAATAAAGCTCGGTAAACTTCAACACGTGCCTTGCATGGCTCACGTACTGAATCTTGTAGTTCAGAAATTCTTGAAAAATTACCCAGAGTTATCTGATCTACTAGAGAAGGTGCGTAGAAATTGCGGACATTTCCGACATTCATCAACGGCACTTGCAAGTCTATCTGCCCTTCAACAGCAATTTAATTTGCCCAAACACAGATTAATTTGCGACATGCCCACACGATGGAATTCTACATTCCATATGTTGGCTAGGTTCAATGAGCAGCAGAGGGCTATAGCGGAATATCAGCTGCAACATGCCCGTCACCCCGGAAGTCATACAAGACACATTGGTACTATGGAGTGGGTCAGGATCGCTGACCTTTGCGAGGTTCTAGAGAACTTCGATTACTGCACAAAACTGGTCAGCGGTGATGAGTCCATTATTAGTCTCACCATCCCCATGCTGTGTTTGCTTAAAGATTCTCTCCTGAATCTTAAAACAGAATCATTGAGGGCACAGCAGAGGGCTATGGATCCACATTTTAACATCCAGGATCAGAGCCAGCAAAGCCAATTTCAGCCGGCAACATTGGCTGCAGAACAAAACAGTGATGAGGAAGATGAAGACGATTTATTTCTCCATGGTACTGAGGTGCACCCTGATGGAACTCCCAACCCCAGTTTTATGTCGGTACAGCATGGGTGGGCTGAAGAGCAGGAGGCGGAGACCGATTTTGAGACCATGATGCCTATTGTTCATCAGTCAGGTGACACAGAAGACATGAGTCTTTGTAGCCTAGCACACATGTCTGACTTCATGTCTCAATGTCTGTCCCAGGATCCACGCGTCATTAACATCTATGACAGCGACCTCTACTGGTTGTCAACATTCCTTGACCCACGCTACAAAGACAAGTTTCCATCGCTGCTGTTGCAGTCACCAAGGGGCTTAACGATGGATTATTTCAAAAGTGTGGTGGTTGACAATTTAATGTCAATTTCACCATCTGACTCCGCTATACCACGAACAAGCAGCTCTTTGCCACAGCAGCCTTTGGTTCGAACACAAACTGCCACATTGTCAAGAAGAGGTGGTGGTAAGATGTCCACCAACTGGGCGATGTTTAACAGACCTTCCAATCTGCAACGGATTGTGCCTACGGTCCCCTTGTCTAGGAGACAAACATTGTCAAACATGTTGAACGAGTATGTGTGTGACACTACCAGCTTCTTAACCGACCCCTCTGTACCCTTTAATTACTGGGTTTCCAAGCTTCACGCTTGGACTGAGCTGTCTTTGTATGCCTTGGAGTTGCTGGCCTGCCCAGCTGCTAGTGTGACATCAGAGCGTGTTTTTAGTGCCGCTGGGGGAATTGTCACTGATAGAAGGTCACGGCTGACAACAGAAAATGCCGACAGACTCACTCTCATTAAGTTTAACAAGGACTGGATATCATCAAAGTTCTTAACCCCTTCAGACGACAGTACCCAAACCTAGAGGGACATTTTCAAATTTGTTACGTTTGGCTCAGTGCGGTTTAAACATTATGTCATCTTCTGACACAAAGGATAAACAATGTCCCTCTGCTAAGAAGATTGGATAAATAATGTTCCTGCTACACTTGCTGCATGACAACAAAACTACACAATCGGTGTCAGTAATGTTACTTTAATAATGCATGCACTTGTGATGTTTTTTGACCGTTGAATTATGTCAGACAATCCAAAACAGTCTCTTGGCTGAATTTTTTAAGGCAACAAGCCTATGCCTGCATTGTGGGCATTTCTCAAACTGAAATAAAACATATAGTTTGGCTCAAGTGCCTTGCATAAATTTTAAAAATGTTGATCCCGCCCCTTGGGCTAATTTTTTGAGGCAACAAGCCTATACCTGCATCGAATACGTTGCTTGTACTATGCTCTCAGGACAAGCAAATAGTATGGGCCACGCGCCCTCCTCAACTTCAAAATAGAGTTGATCTCGCCCCTTGGGCTAATTTTTTGAGGCAACAAGCCTATACCTGCATCGAATACGTTGCTTGTACTATGCTCTCAGGACAAGCAAATAGTATGGGCCACGCGCCCTCCTCAACTTCAAAATAGAGTTGATCTCGCCCCTTGGGCTAATTTTTTGAGGCAACAAGCCTATACCTGCATCGAATACGTTGCTTGTACTATGCTCTCAGGACAAGCAAATAGTATGGGCCACGCGCCCTCCTCAACTTCAAAATAGAGTTGATCTCGCCCCTTGGGCTAATTTTTTGTGGCAACAGGCCTATGCCTGCATCGAAAACGTGGCTTTTACTAAGATCCTGCTGGAGCATGGCTAAAGGGTCCCACTGTACGCTACGGAGATAACGCGTAGACGCGCTCTGTTGCAAGTAGACGTCCCAGCCTATCGCATCTGTGTTCCCAGTGTTGTTGCCATACCGAGTCATTAAGTAACCCCCCCACAAACACAGGCACTATTTATTTGTCAGCAACATTTGTATGTGCAGTCATGATTTTCCACATAATAACCAAGGTGCCTTCATGCGCCATGCGGGCCGTAAAGTACTTGCTAATGATGATGACTTTAAGCCCACCCCCAAAAAAAACCTACACATCCATTCCCTGAAAAAAGACAGACACAAAGCAGTTTTTGTCAACTGGGTATTATTTCGCCATAATGGCAAAGATGTCAGAATTTTTTTTTTTTTTTTTTTTTTTTTTTTTTGGGTTTAAACTTTGTAAAAACAAATAATAACATAACAAAGAAATTGTGCAATGCACAGGAACAAAAAATAAACAAAAAAAAAAAAAGGGGTCTACAGCTGGTGGTAGGTTGCCGCATCCTCCGGCCTTGGCTGTAACGTGGCACCATCACCCTGCTCGTTGAGTAGGTCCAGGGCCCCATGCAGTACCTCACCCAGTGGTTGGAAGCCTGTAGGCTGGGGCATCTGGGCCGGTTGGCCTTGGCTTGGTAGGCCCCTGATTCTTGGACACCACCTCTGGGTCGCAACATACCTGTCCCGGGGTGTGGCCCTGTCCAGGATGTTTGATCTGCTGAGCCGCCACTCCTCCAAAAAATCAAACACCTGCCCAGGATGGTTTGGGGGCCTACACGCATCGAGGACAATGTGTATTGCTGACCATGCCCGCAGTCGTCTCTCGAATGGAATGTCATCCAAGAACGGTATGAGACTGCGGGCAAAGTCAGCACTACACTGTCCTCTGCGGTCTTGTGGTGCCCCCGGGATCAGAGCAGGGCTGCTGGGGTTCCAGTGACTCCCCACACTGCTGCTGGCAGTCGGCACTGGAGGGCGCTGGTGTGGCCCTTCATCCTCCTCTTCTTGTCTCTGCGGCCCCAAAGGTGGTGGTGGTGGTGGCGGCGGTGGTGGTGGTGGTGGTGGTGGTGGCGGTGGTGGTGGTGGTGGCGGCGGTGGTGGTGGTGGTGGCGGTGGTGGCGGTGGTGGTGGTGGTGCTACTCCCTCCTCCTCATCTGGTGGGGGTTGAGGGGCCTCCCTCCCCTCCTCAGGCAGCTGTGGTGGCGGGTTCCAACGCCGCCTCCGAAAGTGAGCAGCTCTGTGGGTAAATATAAAAAACATTTGGTGAATGGGTTGACTTTGGAAACAAAACCATAGGCCAAACATAACATGTGCACGCTTTTTTGACTCAGTGTATCTGTGTATTCTGTGTCTTTTCATTGTTGCCCTTAAGATGGAATTGCAGCAAATAAATTAATGACATTTTTGGCTCATGCCTCAAACTATATTGTATGTGTGGGTACTGTTGCTCCACGATTTTTTGCCATTACATTACAAATTTTAAAATTAGTCTGCACTATTACACTGTGCCCTGCCTTAGGCAGGACAGCTATTTAGGCACTTGAAGACATATTAGTGGCCACAACTATTGTTTTGACTTTTTGTGGAAACTTTATGTGGACAAAGCTATAGCCTGACACTGTGAGGCAAACACATTATTCAGGGTTGTTTGCCATCAGATGGACACAAAAACACACAGTGTGGACGGCCTTGGTCTCAATGCACATAACCCAGATCTATAGGGCAGGTGAGCAAGACAGGAAATGGAGTCCTGCAGCATAGGTGACACATGAGCATTTGGCGTTAGTGGCCTACACTCCATGTTGCTGCCATGTATGCTAATCAGGAATATCTTGGTAAATAAAACACACCAAACAGATGGCTTGGGATTTGAAACGACTGTAATGGACATAGAGTATGGGGTTGTCTTTGAGCAGCAGGTCACACATCGTTGGTGCCAAACAAGGTGGTATGCACAGATGGACAGTTTTAGTTATTCCAACGGGGCCGAACAAAAAAACGGGAACAGCAAGGACAAACCTCGGGTTTCCTAAAGGACCTTGGACATAAAAGGCTGTTGCACTTAAACTATGGCCCTCTTTAGTTTGATTTAATACAGCATTAATACGCTATCTTTTCCGGAGGATTCGTAATGTGGCCATGAGTTAACGACAAAAAAAGTAAAATTCACATGTGGGCCCTAATATCTACACCATCACCTTGCAGCCCCAAATAAACCCATGGGAAAACTGAACCACACATATTTGTAGTGATACAGGGTATGTTCTGAAATGTGTGTGAATGTGTCAGCAATCTGGGATGGTGTACAAACAGTTTAGTGCAAAAGGGGTATATCCTTGCAACGTTATTTTGCTGAAAAAAAACACCCACAACTAAATGTGTAGGGATGTATGTGGCCCTTATGCAAGTCGAGGCCATTAGGAACTGATACAACTGAGGCTTATGACAGGCAAACCAGACAGGGCCACACACCTTAGAGGCCATTGGAGGGAAGAACATGGCTTTGTTCCACAAACATGCCAACAATAATAGCTAATTGTGAGGTCACGGAACATTGTGTCTGACCACCCTGCAGAACATTGCTTATTTGTCCAAACGTCACAATGTGACTATAAATGTGTATGTCCTGGATCATTGCCAAAGGTAATAGAATTGTGTTGCACCATGGCAGAAACAAACCCCTGTGTGGGTATGTAAACCAGCACACTCATTATAGAGCTTCATACGTACATTGTGTGCCCTCGTGGACAGGGTCCTCTCCTCTTGTACCTGTATGACCTGATTGTCTTCATGGACTGTTTTTTGTCGTTAACCCTTATCCTCATGTAAAGTGCCATGGAACCTAATGGCGCTATATTAAAAAATAATAATAACAATAATAGTAAACAACAGTGCGGCAGACACATACCTTGGCATATGGGCCACCGGTTCCAGAAATGACAGCCGTTCATAGTGGCAATATATGATCCCGTGACCAGCTTCCGGGCCCCCCTCCATGATCCTCCGGTGTTGCCGCTTAAATTGGTCGCGGCAGCTCCTCCAGCGCTTAATAATGTGGTCAACTGTGAAATGATTTCAAACCGGGTTTAGACCTCTTTAACATTTGAAACACTAAAAGTATGTGTACAAATCAACAATAACATTTTAATGATGTTGTGTGTGAAATGTGTATACAAGGCACATGGAAACGACAGTGTGGAACATCATCAACAGCATTACGGACATTGAGCTCACGTGGCCACAATCACAAATGGGGCAGGGCACATGTCAACGCATAGAGAATGTAATAGTGCGGGCACCAGACTCCGCTCATTAGTGGTATTTATATACACCCAACCCCCTGGCCTTCAGAGCCAGGAGGAACAGCCCTTAAACTAAGTGTACTATTGTGAACCCATCCAAATATAGGCAACCATGCAACGGCGCATTATAACACATTGAGGGCCCTGTATACCCTACTATGGGGGCCCTGTATGCCCACGGGGCCCTGTATACCCACTGCTGGGGTTTTGTATACCCACGGGGGGGCTGTAGACCCTACTATGAGGGCCCTGTATAACCACTGGGGGCCATGTAAACCCAGTGCTGGGGGACCTGTGTACCCACGGGGGGGCTGTATACCCTAATATCGGTGGCATATATACACACTGGGGGGCCCTGTATACTCTGCAGGTGGAGCTGTATACTCTGCTGGGGGGATGTCTAACAGTGATAGCCGCTGTATACAAGAATGGCGGTCAATATGGTTTCCCACTTTTTTGGGGCTAAAGTAGGGGGGTCGGCTTATACACGGGTCGGCTTATACACGACTATATACGGTAAATGCAATATAACGTGTGAACACATTTAACTCACCCATATTGGTCTGCACATCATGGCCACAACGATGAAACGTTGGGAAAACGCCCTGTGCGATCTCCCTCCAGGCCGTAGTCCGCTGGACATTATCCCCATATGCAGGGTCAGTGGGCAGCCAAAGCAGGGGCCGAGCCTCCACCAGAGCAATTAATTGCAGGGTGTCGACAGGAGCCATGCTTCCTCGCTGTGACTTTCTGCGCGTCCAGCCAGGAAGCTCGAGTCGGCTTATTTCCTGTTTGCACAAAGCATGGGGTTTGCTGCAGAAAGTCGCTTGCCTCGCCTCCAACACATGCGACTTTGGCCTCGGAGACAGCAGCAAAATACAGTTGCCAGTGGGGCTTCCGACACGGCAATGCGAGCGCTTTCCGACACACATATGCGATTTTTAAATCACACATTACTCGCTATTATTCGCTTCCCCATTCATTAACATTGGACTCGCTAGACTCGCTACGAGTAGCGAGTCCCGGGCTCGGACTCGGTAGAGTCAAGCGAGTCCGAGTAATGTAGGATTCGCCCATCACTATTATACACCTCTTGTGTAGTGATGAGCCACCATCCTAGTGTTCTAGTTCGATTCGATTCGTCGAATCGGGGGGTGTTCGACGAATGTTTGACGAATGTTTGACGAATGTTTGTCGAACACCATAAAACACTAACTAATGAGGTGAGCGGGGCATTTTCACTTCCACAATGTATATGCATACATTGCGGAAGTGAAATTAAGTAAAAGAAAGGGTTAAAAATAAAAAAAACTGTATGCTCACCTGTCCGGCGATCCACCGCTGCCTCCGGCAAGGTCCTGATGCTTATAGGACCTGTGGTGACGTCACAAATCGGGTCACCTGACTCAGTTACCGTGGTAACTGCGGTCATGTGACCCGATTTGTGACGTCACCACAGGTCTTACAAGCATCAGGACCTTGCCGGAGGCAGCGGTGGATCGCCGGACAGGTGAGCATACAGTTTTTTTTTATTTTTAACACCGCACAGCTCATTGTTTAGGCGGAAAATGCGGCAGATGTGGTTTTTTGTCCAGATATGCCGCATTTTCGAACCAAAATCGAACATAACCTAGAACTGCCGAATTTGAAGCAAATTGAATGACTCGAACACCGCCCAAACACAACTCGAATTTGAGATTGGCGAACAATTTGAGTTGAACATCGCTCATCTCTACTCTTGTTCCGAAAAAAAAACTACAGAAAAATGTACAGTGGCTAAAACAAATTATTTTGACAAGGTTCAGACTTTTTTAAAGCCACTGAAATCTAAAAAAAAAACCTGTATACTTATTATTGCCTTAATCATACTGATCTGGAGAAACATATTCCCAGGTCATTTTTACTGCGAAAATGAACTTCGTAGAAATTCATCCCCCCCCCACAAAAAAATAATAAAAAAAGGAAAAAAAAATGGAGAATAATATTTCTTTCACCATTTTACCTCTACTGGCATTTATTTCCCCTTTATTAGGGACAGTGAAATTTGTCATTCCAAATTATAACTCGGCCCCCAAGAAGTCAAGTTCTCATATATTGTTTCTGTGTTTAGGGAATAAAAAAGTTACGACTCATGCAAGAAAGAGAGAAAAAACATAAACGTCAAAATCAAAATTGACCGCACCCCTAAACCAAAAAGAGCGCAATCTTTAGATTTTATCCAGATAGAAATAAGTTTCTTAGTTGCTTTCACTGTTGGTACCGTAATTGTTTTGTTTTTTTATTTTGTACTTAATTAATTAATTATTTTTTTTTTTTTGCGAACTACCTGCCTGTCCTGCTCGACTTAGATCTCTGCTTGCACAGAACGGACAGATCGCTCCTGCCGGTGATCCTGATATCATTTGACAGATCAGCAGCTTCTTTCCCTCTCTGCTCTGTTGATGGGGCTTGATTGACAGTGTCTTGCTTATGGACTGCCGGCTCCTTGCAGCCTACCTGCGGGGAGCCAACTGTCAATCATCATGACGTCGGCAGTTATGTCCCTTCGACAGAGTAGAACGGAAGAGGAGGATGTGCCCTGTTGATGTGAAGCAGATGAATGTGCGGGCAGGAGCGGTCCATGTGAAGAAAAGGTTACAAAGATTTTGACTCACAACAGAGATTTAGTTCACAAAAATCCCTGGGTAGAAATGAAGAAGTTCAATAAAGGAACAATACAAAGTGATTAAAAAGAAATGCGGATAAATGCTCAACAAGAGCTACACAAGTTTTTAAGGCCATATTGTACACTTGGTTTCTTATAACATCAGATGACGGATACTTCTAGAATTAACAGAGTCTTTCTGACTTGGGAGCACAAGAGTCACCCCGGTGTCACACTCTCACTGATCTAATAATTCAGCCTAATGTCGAGCCCACTAGGTCGGGGGTACTCGGTACCGGACCGGGTTGCTGCTGAGGATGTCACGGAGGTCCTGGTCCGGAACGTGTCCCGGGCCCTGGCAAGTAAAAGGGGAATATGTACACGGGATAAATGTCAGTCGTGACGCCATCCACGTTTTGTGGTCAGCAATGGGACCACCGCTGCTGCAGAACCACCGGGGACGATGTTAGGCAGCTGTAGATGGAATAGCTCTCCGCGGGTAGAGTTGGGTTCCCCGGGGCAGTGATGATTAAGGTGTATGGTTGTGAACAGTGCAATTCACTTACTCTCCAGCTGCTGCAGCCTTCCTTCTTCCAGTGCCCAGAGCTGACAGGCTGTAGCTCTTCAGGTGGGATCTCTCTGCAGTCCTGTTGGAAGGAATCATGCACTGGCAATGGAGGAAAGGGATTATACAGTTCTGTCGGCAGATAATCTTGCAAGGGAGTCAGAAGCAGGGTTCACCGTGTTTACTTTGCAGTTCTTTCAGTACAGCAGTTCAGTTACAGTTCTTACACGGGTTACAAACGTTCCGCTCCGGGTTCCTTTCCACTCCCTGCAGCCAGGTTGTTCCTCTCTATGACCCCTCACTCTTTCTCTGTCCTTTCCAGGCTTTACTCTCTCTCCGTGTGTGTATGTCTCCAGACAGTATAGCGGTAGCTCGGACCCTGTGGGTCCTCGTGGTCGCCACTTAGCTGCTTGTCCTTTGGGTGGGAACTCCAGCCTGGAGTTGGAGCTCCCCGTCAGTGAATCTGGGGAAACCGGGTAAATCGTCGGTCCCCTTCAGAGCCGACACTCTGCTTCTAGCCTAGCCTCCAATAGTCCTTTCTCTGCAAGGCTCTATCAGGCTCCCTTCTGACCCGTGTGACTCTGGTTTCTATAGGAAAGGCTACTTCTCCGGTAGTTGGTCATTTTAGCTGTGTTCCTCAGACTTGGTGTTGTTGCTCTACTTCTCTCCTCACACTCTTGGGGTGCTGGTTATGGACGTACTTTCTCTCCGTGGTTTCACTGGCACTTCGGATTCAGCACTCCATCAACCCCACTCCTCCAGGGCCTGTGTTTCTGTCTTTACTTCTCAGCCTGTTGCTAGTCTGTGTCTTGGCTGCTCAGCCTACTTCGGCCTACTGTTGGTCTTTGCTGGTCGGCTCACTCTGGCCTACTGACTACCTCCTCCTCCCTTTCCTCTATATCTGCCGTCTGTCACCTGACCTACACTCTGTCACTCCCACTGTTCTCTAAACCCACCACCCCTTGCCCTCCTAGAGTCCCGGGCTCCAGGTTGGGTGCTGCCCTCTAGTGGTGTGTGGGATGTCTGTGAGGGTGTTTCTGGTGCAAACTGTCTTCCTGCCTACCTGGCTGCAGTTCCCTTTGTGGCCTTCTGGTCGCAGGGGCGCCACACTAACAATACCCTTGCTCTAACAGGACTATAGTGCAACCCGGCAAGCCATAAAACTAATGTTATTGGATAACCTTCTCCCACTGAGTACCACTGGACAGAAAGCAACGGCCTGGATCATGTAGATGGTCCACTGGCAGCATTGTTTAGTTTTCAGTGTATGGTCTTCAGTCTTTGTCTTCCTTCTTGAACTGATGTTTGGTGTTTGGCCTTCAGGTTGCTTCTGAAGTCGATGTTCAATATTTGATCTTTGTGTACCTTCTGTAGCTGGTGTTCATTATTTGGTGTTTAGGTTCTTTCTAGAGTTCATGTTCAGTATTTGGTCTTCAAGTTCTTTCTGGAGTTGATGCTTGGTATTTTAGGTTCCTTCTGGAGTCGATGTTTGGTATTCAGTCTTTGGGTTCCTTCTGGAGGTGATGTTTGGTATTTGGCCGTCAGGGTTTTCCTAGAGTTGATGTTCAGTATTTGATCTTTGGGTACCTTTTGGAGTTGGTGTTTGTTTTTCAGTCTTCAGGTTCTTTCTGGAGTTTATGTTTAGTATTTGGTCTTCAAGACCCTTCTGGAGTTGATGATCGATATTTGGCCTTCAGGTTCCTTCTGGAGTCGATGTATGGTATTTGGTCTTCGGGTTCCATCTGGAGTCAATGTTCAGTATTCGATTTTCGAGTCCCTTCTGGAGTCAGTGTTCAGTATTTGATTTTCTCATTCCTTCTGGAGTCAATAGTCAGTATTCAGTCTCTGGGTTCCTACCGGAGTTGACTTTCGGAATTTAGTTTTTTTTCGGTGTTTGGTCTTCGGGTTCCTTACAGGATCTAATGTACCTAGTACTTTTCTGGCAACAGCCACTGTAGGCTCAATTCACTGCTCAAGGCCAAATCTATCACCCATCTGCTTCCTTCCAAATCTTGGCGGCAACTTCTCCCCTTCTCTGATGTCCTGGGATTTTATACATATGGTAGTAGCCATACCATAACTACCCCCTGACCCAACATCTCTCTGAATCTCTTCCCTTGAGGAAACAGCTTTGTCGTTATTGAGTTCCTAGTGACTACTTCAACCAGCAGATAACAATGTTCTTCCACTGACACTGCCAGATCTAGTTGAGTTTGTCTTTTCTTGTTCCCACTCTCTTACACATGATTACTCTGAGCCGTTGCAGTGTAGAACCTGCAGGTAGTTAGCAACTACCTGCCTGTTCCTTTTTAGTAAAAAAAATTTAAAAAGTGTCGTACAACCCCTTTAAATCTAGCAATGCTCCTTTATTGATGGAGGTCCTATTGGCCCGATATGGAATCTGGTGACCGTATGGGAGGTCGGTCCGTCCTGTTGGGTATCATAGTTCTCCTGGATTTCTTATTAATTGGGTGTAAGGTTAGCCAGCTCTGATTAATAATGACATTCTCACCGGGCAGATCAGCATATGCTGCTTACCGAGCCAAATGTAATTATCTGAAAGATTGAAGTCTTCATTATTTCCACTAATTCATTGAAGTCCTAGAATTAATGAACCTTTAGTCTCCTTAAATGTGTTTGATTACCATGGGAACCCTAGGAAAAAAAATTCACGTTTCTCCAAAAAGATTGATGAAGAATAAATGGGTCTTAAATTATGCAAAATATTGTATCAGGCAAAGTCCCAGGACTGCTGGGCGGGGAGCAAGGTGATGATGGAATAAGCTTCAATAAGCTACTGTTACAAAGCATTATTATTGCACTGACTATTCAGGATTTAAAGGGATTGTCCACCCAAGGAGACATTTCTTTTTCATCATATTTGGAACTTGAAACATTTTTTTGCATTTGGGTATCATTAATCATTTTTCGGCATTTCCGGTAGATCCGGCAGATTTGCCTCATCTTTGCCGCATCTGCCGCCACAGGACACTTGCAGCAAGACTGCATTCGGTGTAATTCACTCCCTATGGGACTTGCGAACATGTGCGGCACTTGTGGTTTTGCACTTGCAGTGAGTAAAAAAAACTCAGCTAGAAGCCATTTTTGTCCATTACTGCAAGTGCTGGATTTGCAAAACCGTAAGTGCTGCGTATGTCCACAAGTCCCATAGGGAATGCATTAGGTCGAATGCAGTCTTGCCGCAAAAGTGCTGGATCTGCCGCAAATGCCGAGAAACGCTGATGTGAAAGAAGCCTTAACTTGTTCTTGAGTCAGCAGTAGACAGCGCAACACAGAAGCTGCAGAAGACTAATATTGCAAATGTTTCATGATTAAGGCTGCTTTCACATCAACGTTTTACGCTGATCGCGGCAGTTGCGGTGAAAAAAACGCAACTGCCACGATTACCGCATAACGGCCGCGATCGCGGCAAGCCCCATACAATGTCTATGGGGCTTGCGGCAAGTGCGGTATCAGCACTTGCGACAGGTGCGGCCTCGAAAAAACCGCCTGGCCGGCCACGGCTCCTGATCATTTCAGACACTCCTACAATAATCCTATTTGACGTTCAAAGTGTTCTAAGATCTGCAAATTATTATACGTTGAGTCACGTCTTTGATCCTGATCACAATTTCTGGAGACATCCGATTTTCAAAATCTATTTAGTAGAAATTACGGGGGAAAACAGCCGGCGCAAATCATCTGCACATGGCCGGGACGCCTGAAAACGGGACTTCAAGAGCAGAATTATTGCAGGGTTTAAGACGAGCTGATAACTATTGTTTTATAATCCAATTGACTAGATTTTAGCACTATTTAAAGGGAATGCCCATCTTTATACACAGATCATATTTTTAAACAAAATAGATCTGAATATTTTCCTAATATTTCTCTACAGGTGGTGACATCTCTGTTTTTCTGACACAGAGCTCCAAATCCCCTTCATAGACCTAAAAGTTACATGATATAATTCTGGCTTCCTGTATCCACCACTAGAGGGAGCTGAGGAGCTAACTTCATATCTCACATTGCACATGATGTAAACTCTTAAGGTACCTTTACACACGGCAACTTTTCTAGGAATTTCACTGGCAACTTACTGGTTGCAGTGAAATCATGGAGACATTGTTCCGTTTGTACACAGCAACAAAATAGAACAATGTGTCCATGATTTCACTGCAACCAGTAAGTTGCCAGTGAAATTCCTAGAAAAGTTGCCATGTGTAAAGGTACCCATAGGGTACCGTCACACCTGGCAATGTCGGCGGCGATTTTTTAGGCGACGCTGGGGCGTGGCCTATCGCCGCTGACATCGCCAATGCGTTGCCTAATGTAAATGGGTGAGGGCGACACATTTGAGTGGTCGCGTGGTTTCAGAGCAGCGCTCTGAAACCAGGCGACCACTCTGGGGCGATGTGTGTACATCGCCCCATGTAAATGGGGGACGACGATCTGCCAGGCGATGGGAGCCATACGCTCCCATGTTAAGGCATCGCCGCTGGGGTTTTTAGACAGCCCAGTGGCGCCACCACCTGTCAGACGCTGGTGGGGCACCAAAAACGTGCGGGCACCCGCCCGTCGCCCCCGACATCTCCGGCGACGTCACCTGGTGTGACGGGCCCCTTAAAGGAAATCTGTCAGGTCAAAAATCCATATGGAACTGATATAATTTTCTAATTCCTTTAGTGAAGCTCTTTATATTCATGTATTTTTTTTTATTTATACTCCCCTTACCCTCTATAAACTGCAAATATAGAGATTCATTCCATCTGTCAATCACAGTGAGTGATCGCTTAATTCTCTCCTGCCCACTCCCCAGGGGATGAATATTCATGTAGTGACATCACAACACTGCACAGAACGAGTTCAGTAGAAATCACTCACATGAGGTGGGGACTGTATCCTCTTGTCTCTGGTCTCCTTGTATGCAGCAAAACAAATGTTCAAATAAGCACACAGAATCCCTCACAGATAGCACAGGCTTCTGCTCAGATCAACAGATAGAGAAGGTAGCCTTATTCGATATCTCATCTGTTAGGTATGTGCCTGCAGTCTCTCCGTCCCCCTCCTCATCAGAAGCAGCCATGGAAAATGAAAGTGAGACACAGAGCATGAGGGAAGGGGGGGATATAGTTGCCTGGGAAGGAGTGAATAATAAATGAACATTTACATACTGTGGACTATTCAGCAATGAAAGTAATGAGCTGGACTAGTGAAGCAGCTGCCTGCTGGGTGTGAAGATCCTTATAGCAAGAGAACTACAAAAGGTCTGCCCAAGGGTACTATTCAAGGGTACTATTAGTATCATACTGAAAAATGACCTGACAGAGTCCCTTTAATGGGGTTCTCAGCTTTATATTAATAAAACTTAATCTCTGCATTAATAAAAAGTTCCAAAACTTTTTTATACATTTGGATTTCAATTTTTACCTTTTTCTTCTTTTATGTCTTTGCTCTCAATGAATGAGACAAGAGGTCTGTACAACCTGCTCCCAGCTAAGAAGTGGACACTATTGTATCCAGTTCAGACAATGACTTGTGAACAAAATTCTAGTCTAGACTGATACATTGCAGACATTTCAGCAGTTTCTGATATTGGTTCAATTGATAGGAAGGATTCATTTTCTAGGCAGTAGGTCGGGGTAAGTATTTTGGAGCAGAGGCGATATTGCAGCGTAGCAGGTGTTGATGGATGACACGTGAATCAGCATGACCAGGGCACCGGGGTATGTAGAACTGCAGACAAATAAGTGGAGGAGGTAGCACAGACGAAGCAGAACCAGGTGTGCGGATACACATGTCAAGACTGTATAGGAAAGTATTTAATCATGTTAATACAGTCTGATAGGGCAATGGTTAAACACAAGAGTAACAGAGAACTAAATGCAGTTGTCATGTTTCGGATTTGATCTGGCAATCCTCCGTGCTCTGGTCTGTTCCATCTCCAGTGGGCCACAGTCGGGTTCGGTTGCTCCCCTTGTTCCAATCGTCTTTAACTTCATTACCTTTCTGCCATCAAGTGTTTCCATGCTGTAATTCAGCCTGCCCGGCAGGTATAACTGTTTCAACCTTCCTCGGATTGCATTTTCTGCTGGTGATATTTCTGAAAAGGACTATGCTTGGAATTACAGTCTTCTGCTAATTACTTTTCCTGGCAAATTATTCCTTTTATTTATATTTATTATATATTTTACTTATTTATGTTTTATTCTTCACCTTCCCTTGGATTCTTAAGGAGGTACATGATACCCTCGATGGCCGCTTAGGAAGCAAGGTCCTAGCGGTCATCCTAGTCATCCAGTTAGGGTTGACTCATTCTGTGCAGTTGCTTTTAGGGACCTGGGATCTCTAGTCTGCTCAAGAATTGGTTGGGTCAGGTGTAGGTAGTAGTTTTGAGTTTGACTGTGTGTCACTTTATTTCCCTCGTTTGCTCTACTGCATGCACAACAGCAGCCTTAAATCTTCTAGCAGGGCAATAGTTAATGTAATATAACTATTGGAGATATTTGATTAATCACTTCATATAGCTTAATCTCCACCACCTTTTACAAGTCCAATAGTTTTGCATATAATAATACCTGTAATGTTCTGTTAGAATTTTTCTTTCTTATAATTTGCTTCTGTTTTTGAAAGTATGCAGTAACGTTTTATTAATCTTGGAGATCCCCCTTTGAATTTGCATTTACAGTTGACCAAGTTAGGTTTAAAATCAATATTCATGTTTTTTAGAGATTACTTGTAGTATGAAAACATTTATAACATAGTGAAATGTTAGACGTTTCGATCGGTGACGGTTCAGCCAATTAGTTCCTCTCCCATCACTGATTGCTGAAGTACAGAGCCGGAAGAGTTCAGTAGAGATATGGGCCCCTTTGGATGTGAATAGCTCTCTTTGTGTCACGGGGAGTTATCGGAGAAAAGGAGGAAAGGACCCGGGACCCCTGAACTGCCCCTCAGGCTAGGAGATCCCTGACTTTCCTTAACTCGGGAATCCTTGATGGTGGAGAGGCCTGAGTCTCCAACCTGTCCCTTTCTCCTGACTAGCCCTGAGATAATCTCACCCCTTGAGGTGAACTGTAATGGAACCCACAGGTATAGCAAACAATCAGGAAGATACAATATGTGTGTAAGGGATACTTCACACACTGCAATATCGCTGGCGATGTCGCTGAAACGTCACAGATTTTGTGACGTAACAGCGACCTCTCCAGCGATGTTGCAGTGTGTGACACCCATCAGTGACCTGGCCTCTGCTTTGAGGTTGCTGATTGCTACAAAACGTTCAGGACCATTTTTTGGACCTTGGTCTCCCGCTGGTCAGCACGCATCTTTGCATATGACAGCGAGAGACCAATGATCAGCGACCTCACAGCCAGTGCCCAGCGCCGCACATTAGACGCTGGGCACTGGTAACCAGGGTAAACACCAGGTAACTAAGCAGCGCACTCTGCTTAGTTACCCGGTGTTTACTCTGGTTACCAGTGTCCTCCCGCTTGGTCCAGCCTGTAAGCTGGAGGATGCTGGTAACCAGGGTAAACACCGGGTAACTAAGCAGAGCACGCTGCTTAGTTACCCTTGTTACCAGCAATGTTGCTGCTGACTGGTCGCTGGTGAGTCTGCCTGTTTGACAGCTCACCAGCGACTGCAGAGAGACTTTCCAGCGATCCTGGCCAGGTTGGATCGCTGGTGGGATCGCTAGAAAGTCTCAGTGTGTAAAGGGGCCTTAAGGAGAACTCAAATACAAATAGGGATTAAAAAAACAACAAAGTATACTTCACCAGACACCAAGCAATGAAACAGCAACTCCAACACAGCACCAGTATGCAAGAGGCACCCCAAATGCTACAGTCAGCATCCAGGAATGTTCTGAGCCATACTTAAAACGAGAAGGCGTTCCAGCAGCCTCAACCATCAATTGACTCTAATCAAAAAGTTTAATCAAAGTCTAATCAAAGCTGAACATCGGTGAACATACCATCGCCGACGCACAAACTCAGGCTGAGCAACATAGATCTAAAGCTGCACATCAGACTCCCCAGTGTGAACAGAGTCTTAAGCCGGCATGACACATTGTCCTCATGAGTAGAGATGAGCGAACCTGTTCAGGGTTGGAGTTGGCGGAATTCAGTGTTCTAAGTGCTGGAGCCAGGATCGCTGTGTTCCGATATGCTGAATGGTCGGGCCGGTGCTAGCTGCTGGCAGTGTGTGATTGACTTGTACTAGGTTATATGCTGAGTTATCATCTGTAGTGTGATTGGAAAATAAAAAAGTTTAAAATACCGCCCTCCCGCCTTGGAAGTCTATTGCTTGTGGCTGAATGTATGAGGGCGGAATAGTGACTTCCGAGGACGTACACAGGCAGCACCCAAACCTGACCACCAGGACGTTCACTCATCTCTAATCATGAGCAGAGCAATGTATAGACTCGTGTGATTTCTATAGATCTTTGTACGACGTTGCCAAGATCTCTAAGGAGAGCTCTTCTGCCTCGTCATCTTCAGCAGCTGGACCGGCACCACTCACATCCTCAGGTACGCCATTACACTAGAATAAGCCTCTATAGTGTCACATCCTCCACATAGCCCCACCTCCTGTACTATGTGGATGAGTGGAGCTATGAAGGGGAGGGGCTATACATAGTCAGCACTATGAAAGTGGCAGGGCTATGTGGAGGGGGCAGGGCTACTGTGAGGGGGCAGGCCTATGATACGCACACATACATACATTACCATATATGGGCGATATTGCCATGTATAGGTGGTATTACCTAATATGATCATTACGACCATATATGGGCCATATTTAATTTCCCAAAGGAGCATTGCAGCTTTTAAGTCTCCTCATATTGGCATGTCATTCTCCAGAAGGATAAACCTTACCGTTTAGATCCCAGTCTTAGCCTCTCACCCAACCAAAGCAGATCTTATACTTTGCACTAATGAGGCAATAACCCTGTACAGTACACCATGTCTGCAAATTGAGATTTTCATTTGGCTTTATCCTATGTCATATAACAAGGCTTGTTAAAGGGTTGACATTAGGGATGGGCAAATATACTCGTTACTACTCTGTACTCGCTGAGTAGTAAGGGATTCGCCCGACTCGTTACTCTGCGAGTAATCGCAGGGATTACTCGCACAGTAACGAGTCCGGTCATCCCCCCCCGTCCTAAGTTAGGACTGGGCAGGGGGGAGCTAGCAGGGAGCGAAGGAAGGGAGGGGGAGAAATGCTCCTTACCTCTCTTCCGGCTGTCTGCTGTGTGCTCTGTGCTGGGCTCCGGGTCCTGCGGGCTGCGGCAGCTCCAGGGTCCTAGAGCCCGCCTGCTCTCCCTGTGTACAGACATCTATGTCTGTGTACAGAGATGTAGTAGAGCTGAGATTGTTCTCAAGCCTGCTATCCCTGTGTAGAGACATCTATATCTATGCACAGGGGATGTAGCAGAGAGGACATCGCGTTTTGGACTACGTCGAACGGAAGAGGATTTTTTTAATTAAAGATGGAGTCCGTAATGGCTTTTTTTTTTATTTGTAATAAAAAACTTTTTCTCTGTGTTGTGTTTTTTTAAAACAATTTAATAGAAATTCATGGCGGTCATGTCTAATATTGGCGTGACCGCCATAAATTTCGGACTTAGGGCCAGCTGATAATACAAAGCTGGCCCTAACCCCTTTATTACCCAGTGAGCCACCCGCCACCAGGGCCACTGGAAGAGCGGGGTTCAGCTCCAGAAGATGGCGCTTCAGTGAACGCGCCATCTTCTGGGGCGGCTGCGGGCTGCAATTTGCAGTGAGGGTGCCCAGAAAGCTTGGGCCTCCCTGCGCTGCGGATTCCAGCCCCCAGCTGCTTAGCTGTACCTGGCTGGACATAGAAGTTGCGCGCAGCCCCACGCATTTTTTTTTTATTATTTCATGAAATAATAAAAAAAAGGGCTCCCCTATATTCTTGTGTCTGGCCAGGTACAAATAGGCACCTGGGGGTTGGGGGCAGCCCGTCGCTGCCTGCTGAATCCGGCTGGTTACAGAAATACGGCGAAACCCACGTCATTTTTTTTCTGAAAAATCAATAAAACAATCCTAAAAAAAGGGACTGCATCTTTATTAACCCCTCGACCATGGTCCAGGGGTTAATAAAGATGCAGTCCCTTTTATTTATATTGTTTTATGGATTTGTCAGAAAAAAATTTGACGTGGGCTTCGCCATATTTCTGTAACCAGCCGGATCCAGCAGGCAGCGACGGGCTGCCCCCAACCCCCAGGTGCCTATTTGTACCTGGCCAGACACAAGAAAATAGGGGAGCCCTTTTTTTTATTATTTCATGAATTTCATGAAATAATAAAAAAAAAATGCGTGGGGCTCCGTGCAATTTCTATGTCCAGCCAGGTACAGCTAAGCAGCTGGGGGCTGGAATCCGCAGCGCAAGGAGGCCCCAAGCATTTCCTGGGCAACCCCCCGCTGCAAATTTGGCAGCCCGCAGCCGCCCCAGAAGATGGCGCGTTCATTGATGCGCCATCTTCTGGCGCTGAACCCGCTCTTCAGTGGCCCTGGGCGGTGGCTCACTGGGTAATAAAGCGGTTAGGGCCAGCTTTGTATTATCAGCTGGTCCTAAGCCCGAAATTTATGGCGGTCACGCCAATATTAAACATGATCGCCATGAATTTTCGTAATCAATAGAAAAAAAAACACAGAGAAAAATAATTTTATTAGAAATAAAACAGAACACAATTAGGGCTCCATCTTTATTTAAAAAGTCCTCTTCCGTCTGACGTAGTCCAAAACGCAATCTCAGCTCTGCTACATCCCTGTTTGTGCATAGATACACAGGGATATAGCGAACTGAGAACTGACTAAACAGTCAGGGTTCAGCTCAGGTCATTATGACCTGAGCTGAACCCTGGTCAGCAGACTCGCTCTGCTGCCGGAGATTCCCGAGCGGTGACGGAAGTTAATTTATTCACTGCTTCTGTCAGCAGCAGAGAGACTCGGGGACGAGTCTGCGACGGCAGAGGCAGCGGTAAATAGCCGGCCGGGCCAGTGCACCCCCCCCTCTCCCCCCTCCCCCCGGTTCAATCCTTTATTTTTTTTTTTTACTATTCTTTAAAAGCCAGCGGCTTTTTGCCGCTGGCTTTAAAATAATAACATGGGGATTTGCAGGTTTTTCCTCTGCTGCCAAACCCCTTATAGGGTCCAGCAGCAGAGGAATCGCTGCAATACTCGTTCCCCATTCATTAACATTGGAATCACTAGACTCGCAACGAGTAGCGAGTCCTGGACTCAGACTCGTCGGAGTCTAGCGATTTCGAGTAGTTTAGGATTCGCCCATCCCTAGTTGACATTGACTTTTAGGATTGCTTCTTCTAATAGGTGGCACTAGAGTTCAAGTCTACGTCCTCTCTTGAAGAGACAATTTGCATATTTAATTTCCCAGAGGAGCATTACAGCTTTTAAGTCTCCTTACACTGACATGTCAATCTCTACAATGAGAAACCTTACCAATTTGATCTCAGTCTCAGCCTCTCACCTAGCCAAACCAGGTATCATACTTTGCAATGACAAGAGGCAAAATAGCCCAGAACATCATGTCTGGAAATTGAGATTTTGGCTTAGCTTTTATCCTAAGTCATATAACAAGGTTCGTTGAAGGGTTGACATTGACTTTTAGGATTGCTACTTCCAATAGGTGGCACTAGAGTTCATCTGCTTTCTCTGTGAAGAGGCAATTTGCTAATTTTATATCACACAGGAGCATTGCAGGCATTTAAGTCTCATCATACTGGCATGTCACTCTCCATAGGGAAAAACCTTACCCATTAGATCCTGGTGTAAGCCTCCCACCTAGCCAAAGCAGATCTCATACTTTGCACCGATGACGGTCAATAACCCGAAACATCATGTCTGCAACTTGAGATTATGGTTCAATAAAGATGGTGATGGAAGGAAGTAGCATGGGAAGGAAATGTACTGAGGAAGAGAAGAAGCAAGGTGCTGGGCAGAGAAGAAGGCTGACTACAGCTGCGGAGGTGTCAAAATATATGGGATCGGACTGAAAAGTTAGAGATTTCTCCAGTAAATCCACAAACTGATACAAAGTGGGCTTCCTGTAGACCTCCCGAATAGTAATAACACAGATTATAATGTCATTTTATGTGCTCGTCACAATGTTATATAGACAGGGCATAGATCCTAAAATATCCCCTATGATGGTGCCAAAGAACCAACACTGAGGGAAATGAAGAGTCACGGGGTATCGTCTTCACCTACCGATCCTGATATCCAAATAGTATTTATTAGAACAGCAGTAAGAAAAATATAAGTCTTTATAACTCTTTTATTTACTTGTTACAGTCACAGGGGAAGGACAAGTAACAGTGAAGCTCATGGCAGAAGAGAGAAGCCTACAGCCGACAGCTGGTGAGTACTATGTAAAATATTAGTCTGCCTAGAAGGAGCTCAGGAGCTTACTTTATACTGTAATGATAGAAAGAAGTGCCATGCTTCAGTCTTGGGACTCGATCCGGTGGCCTCTTGCTCTTGGGCTGGTTTCTTTCCCTGCTGAGTCACAGCCTGGTCAGTCTCTGTCTTAACCCCTTCACCACCCGGGAATTTTTTGTTTTTTGTTTTTTGCTCCCCTGCTTCCAAGAGCCATAACGTTTTTATTTTTCCATTAAAATAGACATATGATGGCTTATTTTTTGCAGGACGAGTTATACTTTTAGATGTAATCATTTATTTTACCATATAGTGTACAGGAAAATTGGGAAAAAATTTCAAATGCGGTGAAATTGCAAAAATAGTGCAATTACATGTCTGTTTTTTGGGTTTTTTATTCGCCATGATCACTATAGGGTAAAACTGACATGATGATGTGATGCCTCAGGTTGGTACGAGTTCGCAGATACCAGACATGTATACCATTACTGGTATCTAGATGGTGAAAAAAAATTCAGAAATTTGAGAAAAAAAGAATCGTACTTTTTGCGCCATGTTCTGCGACCCGTAGCGTTCTAATTTTTCGGGATCTGGGGCTGTGTGATGGCTTATTTTTTGCGACATAAGCTAACGTTTCTAATGATTCCAATTTTGTGTGATGCGCTGTTTTGATCGCTTGTTATTGCATTTTATAGCAATGTTGCAGTGACCAAAAAAACGTAATTTGGGCGTTTTGACATTTCTTTCCGTTACGCAGTTTACGCCTCTCATTCATTGATTTTATATCTTGGCAGATCGGGTGTTTCTGAACACGGCGATACCAAATATGTGTATTTTTTTTATACTTTTATTTTGAAGGGGAGAAAAGGGGGGTGATTTGAACTTTTAGTTTTTTTTTTTATCATGTTTTTAAAAACTTTATTTATTAATTAATTCTTGCTTATACACAGCCCCATAGGTCGCCACAGTACTGCACAGGCTGATCGCTTGTGACAGATCCCAATGAGCTGCAGAACATCGGGATCTATAACAATTGCGTACTGTATTGTAATGCAGAACTTGCTAACCACTCGCAGGAAGTGCTCCGTGACAGCTTCCGGGGTCAAGCCAGGACCCTGCGCTGTCACATGAGCGCTGAAGGTCCAACGATCTTATCACGGGATCTCCGGTGCAGGCAGGGAACAGCGAGTTCCCTGCCACGGCACCGTTGGATCCCGCTGTCAGTGATTGATGGCGGGATTCAAGGGGTTAACAGCACTGATTGGATCCCAGATCCGATCGCTGCTGGAAGCCCGACATCTCAGCTGATGATATCAGATGATATTTTGGGGAAATGATGTGAGCTCCGCACCAGAGCTCACATCAAACCCCAGTAACTGGCCCATGACGTCCTCCTACGTCATGGGTCGGGAAGGGGTTAATGCTGATCATTGATTTATATTTGGTTTGTGGTTAGTCATATACTTTCACTTGCTTATTTTGTCTCTGTCCTATCACTTCCTTGGTTGAGCTGTTTATACTCTATTTTCACAATCCTTCTTTGCTGGCTACATTTCTATGTGGATTTCTGCCAAGGGTTCCAGCGCTACAGCTTAAGGGATTTTGACCAGAATGTATTTGCTCTGTGTATTTCTCATTTGCCTTCCTTACACTTACCTTCTGTTTCCTGTTAGGTTTGTAGAAGGTTAACCCTTTCTTGCATTTATTATTTATCCTTGTCTGTTCATAAATGTACTTTATTTGCTCACCTTTGGTCTTTGTCTACCCCTGCCCTTTTTGTTACCATGGTTAGTTGTGTGTAGCAACCTCCTGTCTGGTTCCTAAGCTCGGTGGCCTTTTAGGGAGTCAGGTTTGAGCTATAGTTTGTAGTTGTGTGGCTAGGGACATGCTAGTCTGTATAGGAACCAATATGGTGTGGTTTTGGCTGCAGTAGTTTAGTCTTAATTTCTCCCAGTACTTGTGTGTACATAACAAATGTATCCTCAGCATACATTAAGCTTTTGTATGATTTGTAGCTCAACATCAACCACCGTAAAGATTTAAAGAGCTTAAATATTTCTTATCCCACAGCAGCAAGTCCTACGCCACGGCCTATTCTCAGGTGGTCTTCTCCGGAGTCTTGGGCAGGAGTCAGCGAGGGTTGGGGAGGACACGGCTCCACTATACCACAGGCAGGAGATGATGTTATCATCCTACCCAGTAAGTACACAACATGCAAAACTAAGGATCAATGTCCAGAGCCATAACTCCATTGCCGTCTGATTATTATGACTAGGAGTCTTCCGGCTGTGACTTTACAACCACCCAGTCTCTGCAGCCATTCATCTGTAAGACGTTATCTCTCACATATGTAGGACACTTGGAAATGAGCAATAAATTTGGGGGATATGAATCATATCTGTAAAGTAGTTGGCAAATCACCGCAAATCCCTCCCGGCTCTGGAGGAATTAAAGTTAAAAAACAAAAATGTTTTATCTGATCAGCTCCAGTGGATAATCCCAGAAAATGGGAAATCCCATTGTTTCCCAGGGCAGAGTAGAGATGTCAGGCTGCCGGTGACTCAATCTGCGGGATCTAAAGCCTGGACCCGAAAGTGAATCTATATATTAGAGAATTTCGTGGTTAGAAATACTGTAATATTTTGCTCTTTTGGAATATTTTCTTATTACTCAAGGGAATAATTCAGGCAAGGAAATCGGGTAATCCCCCTACTGTCCTGCAGGTAACAATACTACATTGTGGCAGATGCTTAATGCTAAATTGTGATTGTGATATTACTGTCAAATTGTCTCTTGAGCAGCTCAGGGTTATGCAGTCTCCTTACTTCCTCGTTGCATGGGAGGCAGTTGCTCCTCCTTAAAGGGAACCTGTCATGTCATTTTTTTTAAGCTGCCCCCAACGTTACTTAGATCATGCACTGTGCATCACTAAAAAAGCAATTTAGATGCTTATATACATAGCAGCTGTAGAGCGTTTCCCGGGCATAGTAACTAACTGTTCTTAGTTATAAGCTGAGTGTATGTCTGTGTGTGTGTATGCATGTCCACTATACGTATCAATCCTGGCCCCCCCACACCTACCCCCCAACCTGCCCCATCCACCCACGCTGCCTCCAAATCTACCCTTCACCCCCCATCTCACCCTGAAACGTCTCCTACCCCCAGACCTGCCCCCCCACACCCTCCCCAGACTTGCACCCCCATCCCCCTAAAAAATGCCTCCCTTAACCTGCATCCCTCCAAACCCACCTCCCCAAAAGACTTACCCACACTCCCAAACCTGCCCCCCCAAATCCACACCCCCCTACAAACCCTGGATCAAATGGGGTGGGTGTGTGCAAAATTTTGTGATTCTAGATGCATTGGTGCGAATTCCTTTAATAGACAGACATACACTCATATATACATACATTCATTCATTCATTTCTGTAATTCTTACCTCCCGTTCTTCCCTTTCTGTAAGTCTTGCTCATTGAGGCGCAATACAGCTCTTAGTGTGAGACGACAATCATCCAGTCACATTCTTTTTCTTATGAGTCATAAGATCAGAATGATCAGGCAGTGACATGACACGGAATTTTATAGGCTAACATTCTATAGTATTGTGACATCACAATGGATGGGTGTGTCCATGTGTAGTGGATGTGACTATGTGGAGTGGGTGTGGTTATGTGGAGTGGGTGGGGCTTGCAGCACACATGGGCATGGCTATGTGGAGTGGGGGTGGGGCTATGTGGACTAAGTGTGGTTATGTGGAGTGGGTGTGGTCATGTGGAGTGAGTGTGGTCATGTGGAGTGGGCATGGTCATGTGGAGTGGGCATGGTCATGTGGAGTGGGTGTGGTCATGTGGAGTGGGTGGGGCTTGCACCACACATGGGCATGGCTATGTGGAGTGGGGGTGGGGCTATGTGGAGTAAGTGTGGTCATGTGTAGTGGGTGTGGTTATGTGGAGTGGGTGGGGCTTGCACCACACATGGGCATGGCTATGTGGAGTGGGGGTGGGGCTATGTGGAGTAAGTGTGGTTATGTGGAGTGGGTGTGGTCATGTGGAGTGGGTGTGGTCATGTGGAGTGGGCATGGTCATGTGGAGTGGGCATGGTCATGTGGAGTGGGTGTGGTCATGTGGAGTGGGCGGGGCTTGCCACACTCAAATAATACCAATATATAGTCTTCAATTATTACCACCAGATAACATGAACATACAAAACCACCATACAATGTTCTAATAAATGTAATACTGTCATACAATGCCCAAGTAATACCACCATATAGTAACCCAATAATATCACCAAACAATACTCAAATAATATTGCCATAAATTAAACAATAAATAATAATATATATATATCACCCCCAAGTGGTGTTTAAATAATACTGCAATTTGGTGCTCAAATAATACAACCATGCAGTGTTCAAATCAAACCACCATACAGTAAAACTAAATAAAATCATCATACAGTGCTCATATAACTTTGCCATAAACAATACTGACATATAGTGCTCAATTATTACCACTAAAAAGCAGAACTGAAATAATGGCACCCTACAGTGCTTAAATAATACCACCATACTGTGATCAAATAATGCTAATATATAACACTGAAATAATACAGTAATGTCACCCAGTTTTCCTATTCTCCTGAATGGTAAAACTATTTTAATACTTGTTTTTTTTATTTATTTTTTTTACACGTAAATAACAAGACCATGTGACCCCGATTCATCACTTACATTTTTTAATTTTTTTCTGGCCGAATTCAAAAAAGTCTCTTTATTTTTCATTATTTTTATGACTTTTTTAGAGCAAAAAGTCACCTATTCACCAAAAATGTTGCTAAATGTCTTTAAAATGTCCAAAGCTATATTATTTACGGTATATTATTTTTATCCTGGGGGGAAGGGGGTACATGGGATATTTTTATACAAAAAGATTACGACTTTATTTTTTTTTTTACTGTGAGAAATCAGCTGAAATTATCTGGAAAACCTCAAATGTCACCAACAATGATGTCTATAAAATTGAATAAATAAAACAGTTATAAAATTATCTACAAATATAAAAGAAATAAATAATAATATAATAATAAAAATATATAATATTATATTAAATAATATATAATACTAGCAATTTAGCCTGACGTTGCCCGGGCAAAATGCCCATATATGGTCATAATGCTCATATATTGTAACATTGCTCATACATGGTAATATCACCCATATATGGTAAAGTATATTTGTGTGTATGTATCATAGTCCTTCCCCCTTTCAGTAGCCCCACCCTTCATAGCCACACCCCTCCCGATAGTCCCTTCATATAGCCCTGCCCCCTACATAGCTCCACCTCTCCATATAATCCTGTGGTCCTGGCCATTTCAGTGGCCGTTGATGTCTGCAAATCTTGCCTCCCTTTCTTCAATTTCAGCAAGTCTTGCTTCTCTCTGCTCAGACGTTTCAGTGGGTCTTGAGGAAGCAGCTCTTGTTCTCATTTCTGTAAGTCTTGCCTCCCTTTCCTCCATGTCTGTAAGTCTCGCTCAGCTTTTCTCTTAGCATGTGACAACTATCATCCCATCCGCGTCCAGTCACAATCATTTTCATATTGGGCATTAGTGTCCGTAGGACAACTATGATCTAGTTGAGTTGCCCGCTAGGCCCGTGGGGTACTGGGGACCGGTCCCCTTCAGTCTTTGTTGCCTGGGGGTGCCACGGTAGTGGCCGTGGACCCGTTCGTAGCCCTGGGCGACGTCAACAAAAGGGGAATAAAAATAAAAAGGAAAAAAGGAAAAGGTTTGTCATGGATGTGACGCCACCCGTGGTTTGTGACCAATATGAGCCACTGCTGCTTGTCACGGTCATGGGGATGATGGGAAGGGGCAGCGAGTTGTTAAGCCCTCCACAGGAGGGCTGGATATCCCCTGGGCTGGTATATAGTCTATGTGTGATAGTACGGTGTGTGTGAAGGTTCCTTTGTGTCACTTACTGGCGTCTGTTGAGCTCCCGCGGCTCCCGTCCGGACGCTGTCTTCTTCTTTCCTGCAGGCTGTCTTTGCCTGCACAACAAGTGCATTCGGCGGCTCAGAAGGTGCAGGCGAGCCCCGGCTAATCACCACAAGAATAAGTCTCTCACACAGAGTCCTGAGTTTGACCGGTACTTTACACACTGCAACGTACTTATTTTTTTATACAGTACAGTTCACAGTTCATCTTTGTACTTTCGGTCCCGGTTGCCGGTCTGTAGCTGGGCCGGCTTGCTAGAGGCACCCCCTCTCTTGTACCTTTCAGGCCTCTTCAATCCTGCGCACAAACTCCTGGCCAGCAATCGCAGACTTTTTTGGTGGATGTCGGGACTCCTAGACCTATGTGACTACCTTTCCTTCGTTGTGCCAAGAGTGGGGTATGGGACATGAAGATCCCGCACCCAGTCGGTTCATTTATGTTTAGGGGTTTGAAGCTTCTGACCAACCCCAATGCTGGGGTACTCAGATCCCAGACGTTGGTTACTGAGGATGTCACTGGTGGCCAGTGCCAGGGTCTGTTGCCCTGGTGGTCGCTAAAAAGTGTTGAAAATAAAATAATAAAAGTATCCAAATGCAAAGGAAAGTGTTACCGGGCACTGGCGGCATCACGGGTAAGATGTCAGTAGACTACAATATGTGGAGACCAAGTGGCGTTGCTCAATCCCAAAGAGTAGATACAAACTTTTACATAGAAATGGATGTCACTCACCACAAGACTTTTTCATTAGTGCAGGTGCTTTATTCCATTGCAGCAGAATCCAGGGTTACACAGTGCAGGGAGGGGTGGGAGTGCGGAGAGGACTACGGGCACTCCGTTTCGCGTATGTCGACGCTTCCACGAGTCCATGGACCCATGGAAGCGTTGCAATACACGAAACGGGGCACCTGTAGACCTCTTCGCACTCCCACCCCTCCCTGCACTGTGTAACCCTGGATTCTGCTGCAATGGAATAAAGCACCTGCACTAATGAAAAAGTCTTGTGGTGAGCGCCATTCATTTCTATGTAATAATAATGAAAGTGTAATATTCGTGACGCCACCTACGGTTTCTGGTGAACGCACCAGCGCTGCTCTCACACCTCCGGGGATGTTGTTGTTGCAGCCAGATGGAGTCACTTCCTGCAGGTGGAACAGAATCCCCAGGGCAGTGCTGTAGTATTTGTTGTCGTCGTTGCAGGCACAGGGATGCGGCTCTGCAGGCGAGAGGCTGAGTGATTTCTCACAGCACAAAAGAATAACACACCACACGTTGCTGAGTCTCTGTACTGGTTTACTGATAACCGTCAGGTACTAAACAGGTTTACAGTCGCGGGTGGCTGGCCTGGGTAGTTACCAGTGGATATGGGGTCTTACTGTGGCTTCCAACGGTGTTTCTTTCGGCTACGCCCTCAGTCCTCACCTTTTCTATCTGCACTGCTCCTACTTCCTTAGCACGGTCCTGCAGTGATCCACCTGTTCTGCACCAGGCCCACGGGTCTGCTAGAAGTTACCCTTCTCTCTAAGGGGGTAAATACCCTTTGGAAGGGGCTCAAACCCTGGACGGAGGTCCTGGTGGGAACGTGTGTTGGACCGGGTCACGACTATCTGTTGGAGGCTCAGGGTTGAACTCTCCTACACCACTCTCCGCTATTCGGACTGGGATCCCCCCAGACCGGGTATTAGGACGATCTGATGCCTGGTGTTCACCAACACCCTCGGGCTCCCCCTTCTGTCTTGGTCAAAACTCTTTCTGGGTGCCCTCCCTCAGCGTCCCTTGAAGGGTCCTCCTTGACCTTGCTCCTTGCTACTCACTACTTTCCTGCTCTTCACTACCCACTTATATAACCTCCCACCGGGACCGGTTACCCTGGTAACCAGTTTAATTGGTCCCCTAGCTCTAAGTATGTGAATGCGTAGATGAAAACCACATGTGAACCTCCCCATCCACTGGTCACTGGGATACCACACACACTGGTCTAGGTGCAGTACCCCTTCTTGGCCCACTGACCAGTGGGGTGCCACACTTCCCTGACAACATCTACAGGGCTGACCCCCTGGTGTTCACCCTGTCCTTCTGTGTACCTGACTCCTAGGTCCTCCTTAGACCCCTTCTGCTTCTGTCTCCGACCAGTAGCCTTGGACCCGGAATGGACATACAGCACACTGGCCAACAGGTCTGTGTTCTTCCTGGCAAGTGTGTCAGTGCCTGGGCTGCATGGGTGTCTCTGCTTAGGGGTATCGTTCCTCATCTTACTCTTGCCAGGAACCTCAACCAGAACTCTCCGAGCTCCCCCAACTTTGTTTTCCCAGGTTTACTCTGGTTCCTCCACCTCTTTTCCCTGGTTTCTTTCAGTACACTCTACTCACCAGTCAGCTCCCCCCCATTATCCCCTGCCTGACATGGAGTACTTGGTCTAGGGATTGGGGATGTGCTAGGTGTTGGTGTGGGGTGCTTAGCTTACCTGACCCAGCTGCAGTACCATACTGTGGCCACCAGTCCGCAGGGGCACCACATAATGATCAGGCAATGACATGAAATATTATAAGTTAACATTCTACATTCTATTATGACATCACATTAAAGGGGTGCTACTAACTGGAGGGGTGGAGCTATGTGGAGTGGGTGTCGACATGTGGGCTGGGCATGGCTATATGGAGTGGCATGGCCACCACAAATGGGCATGGTTATGTGGAGTGGGCGGGGCTTATGACACATACACTCAACTTTATATATTAGATATTTTATATATAATACTACTGTTAGAAAAATCATGTGATGCTTCTCAAATTTGTGTAATTAACAGCACCTGTAACTTACCTGTGGCACCTAACAGGTGTTGGAAATAACTAAATCACACTTGCAGCCAGTTGACATGGATTAAAGTTGACTCAACCTCTGTCCTGTGTCCTTGTGTGTACCACATTGAGCATGGAGAAAAGAAAGAAGACCAAAGAACTGTCTGAGGACTTGAGAAACCAAATTGTGAGGAAGCATGAGCAATCTCAAGGCTACAAGTCCATCTCCAAAGACCTGAATGTTCCTGTGTCTACCGTGCGCAGTGTCATCAAGAAGTTTAAAGCCCATGGCACTGTGGCTAACCTCCCTAGATGTGGACGGAAAAGAAAAATTGACGAGAGATTTCAACGCAAGATTGTGCGGATGGTGGATAAAGAACCTCGACTAACATCCAAACAAGTTCAAGCTGCCCTGCAGTCCGAGGGTACAACAGTGTCAACCCGTAGTATCCGTCGGCGTCTGAATGAAAAGGGACTGTATGGTAGGAGACCCAGGAAGACCCCACTTCTTACCCCGAGACATAAAAAAGCCAGGCTGGAGTTTGCCAAAACTTACCTGAGAAAGCCTAAAACGTTTTGGAAGAATGTTCTCTGGTCAGATGAGACAAAAGTAGAGCTTTATGGGCAAAGGCATCAACATAGAGTTTACAGGAGAAAAAAAGAGGCATTCAAAGAAAAGAACACGGTCCCTACAGTCAAACATGGCGGAGGTTCCCTGATGCTTTGGGGCTGTTTTGCTGCCTCTGGCACTGGACTGCTTGACCGTGTGCATGGCATTATGAAGTCTGAAGACTACCAACACATTTTGCAGCATAATGTAGGGCCCAGTGTGAGAAAGCTGGGTCTCCCTCAGAGGTCATGGGTCTTCCAGCAGGACAATGACCCAAAACACACTTCAAAAAGCACTAGAAAATGGTTTGAGAGAAAGCACCGGAGACTTCTAAGGTGGCAGCAATGAGTCCAGACCTGAATCCCATAGAACACCTGTGGAGAGATCTAAAAATAGCAGTTTGGAGAAGGCAGCCTCCAAATATCAGGGACCTGGAGCAGTTTGCCAAAGAAGAATGGTCTAAAATTCCAGCAGAGCATTGTAAGAAACTCATTGATGGTTACCGGAAGTGGTTGATCGCAGTCATTTTGGCTAAAGGTTGTGCAACCAAGTATTAGGCTGAGGGTGCCAATACTTTTGTCTGGCCCATTGTTGGAGTTTTGTGTGAAATGATCAATGTTTTGCTTTTTGCTTCATTCTCTTTTGTGTTTTTTTCATTGAAGACAAATTAAATGAAGATAATAATACCAAAGAATTTGTGATTGCAATCATTTTCAGGAAAAATCTGAGTATTATCTGACAGAATTGCAGGGGTGTCAATACTTTTGGCCACAACTGTATATATATATATATATATATATATATATATATATATATATACGTATATATATATATATATGTATATATATATATATATATATATATATACAGTTCAGACCAAATGTTTGTACACACCTTCTGATTCAAAGAGTTTTCTGTATTTTATGACTATGAAAATAGTAGATTCACACTGAAGGGATCAAAACTATGAATTATCACATGTGGAATTATATACTTAACAAAAAAGTGTGAAACAACTGAACATATGTCTTATATTCTAGGTTTCTTCAAAGTAGCCACCTTTTGCTTTGATTACTGCTTGGCACACTCTTGGCTTTCTCTTGATGCGCTTCAAGAGGTAGTCACCGGAAATGGTCTTTCAACAGTCTTGAAGAAGTTCCCAGAGATCCTCAGCACTTGTTGGCCCTTTTGCCTTCACTCTGCGGTCCAGCTCACCCCAAACCATCTCAATTGGGTTCAGGTCTGGTGACTGTGGAGGCCAGGTCATCTGGCGTAGCACCCATCACTCTCCTTTTTGGTCAAATAGCCCTTACACAGCCTGGAGGTGTGTTTGGGGTCATTGTCTTGTTGAAATATAAATGATGGTCCAACTAAACACAAATCAGATGGAATAGCATGCCGCTGCGAGATGCTGTGGTAGCCATGCTGGTTCAGTATGCCTTCAATTTTGAATAATCCCCAACAGTGTCACCAGCAAAACACCCCCACACCATCACACCTCCTCCTCCATGCTAAAGATCTCAAATTTGGACTCATCAGACCAAAGCACAGATTTCCACTGGTCTAATGTCCGTTCCTTGTGTTCTTCAGCCCAAACAAGTCTCTTCTGCTTGTTGCCTGTCCTTAGCAGTGGTTTCCTAGCAGCTATTTTACCATGAAGGCCTGCTGCACAAAGTCTTTTCTTAACAGTTGTTGTAGAGATGTGTCTGCTGCTAGAACTCTGTGTGGCATTGACCTGGTCTCTAATCTGAGCTGCTGTTAACCTGTGATTTCTGAGGCTGGTGACTCGGATGAACTTATCCTCCGCAGCAGAGGTGACCCTTAGCCTTCCTCTCCTCATGTGACCCAGTTTCTTTGTAGCGCTTGATTGTTTTTGCAACTGCACTTGGGGACACTTTCAAAGTTTTCCCAATTTTTCAGACTGACCGACCTTCATCTACTATATAATTGCCGTAGGCACGTTTGTGTCGGACCCCGGCACGCCGTGGCTTTGTCACTATGTGACGCCACCACGCCGTGCGAGGCATTGCCCGCGTAGCGGGCATTGCGACCCCTCGCCGCTGTCATCCCGCTCCGGAGCAGCTGCTGTCAGCACATGCTGACACAGTGCTCCGGAGCCTGTGCCCCTGTGCCCCCGCTCCGGAGCAGCTGCTGTCAGCACATGCTGACACAGTGCTCCGGAGCCTGTGCCCCTGTGCCCGTGTCATGCCCGCGCCCCCCTGGGTCGGAAGTTCCGTCTGCCCGCCAGCCAGTACCGTAGCTAGCGGGTGGGCAGGGGGGCCTAGCGCATCGTGCCACTCGGCATGAGGGGCCCATTGCCTCCACCCCCTGGGGGGCCCCGTGCTGACACCAGCCGCCCGCCGTGCGCCCGGAGAGGAGGGAGGACGGAACTTCCTGTCCGGCAGCTCTGCCCGCCCCTCCTCTCCTCCTACAGCACACGCACGCCGGCCGCGGTGAGTCTGCACTCCCCCCGGCCCTCACATCTGTCTGACAGCACCCCCCCCCCCGGCCCTCACATGGGGGTCCTGGGTGCTGATCTTGCCCCAGGGCCCGGAGCATGCCAGCTACGCCTCTGCCCTCCAGCCTCCGCTCTGCCCTCCACCCTCCGCTCTCCCCTCCAGCCTCCGCTCTCCCCTCCAGCCTCTGCTCTCCCCTCCAGCCTCTGCTCTCCCCTCCAGCCTCCGCTCTCCCCTCCAGCCTCCGCTCTCCCTTCCAGCCTCCGCTCTCCCCTCCAGCCTCCGCTCTCCCCTCCAGGCTCCGCTCTGCCCTCCAGTCTCTGCCCTCCAGCCTCCGCTCTGCCCTCCAGCCTCCGCTCTGCCCTCCAGCCTCCGCTCTCCCCTCCAGCCTCCGCTCTCCCCTCCAGCCTCTGCTCTGCCCTCCAGCCTCCGCTCTGCCCTCCAGCCTCCGCTCTGCCCTCCAGCCTCTGCTCTGCCCTCCAGCCTCCGCTCTGCCCTCCAGCCTCCGCTCTGCCCTCCAGCCTCCGCTCTCCCCTCCAGCCTCCGCTCTGCCCTCCAGCCTCTGCTCTGCCCTCCAGCCTCCGCTCTCCCCTCCAGCCTCTCCCCTCCAGCCTCCGCTCTCCCCTCCAGCCTCCGCTCTCCCCTCCAGCCTCCGCTCTCATCTCCAGCCTCCGCTCTGCTCTCCAGCCTCTGCTCTGCCCTCCAGCCTCCGCTCTCCCCTCCAGCCTCTCCCCTCCAGCCTCCGCTCTCCCCTCCAGCCTCCGCTCTCCTCTCCAGCCTCCGCTCTGCCCTTCAGCCTCTGTTCTCCCCTCCAGCCTCTGCCCTAAAGCCTCTGCCCTCCAGCCTCTCCCCTCCAGCCTTTCCCCTCCAGCCTCTCCTTTCCAGCCTCCAGCCAATCCCTTCCAGCCTCCAGCCAATCCCCTCCAGCCTCCGCTCTCCCCTCCAGCCTCTACTCTCCCTTCCAGCCTCCGCTCTCCCCTCCAGCCTCTGCCCTCCCCTCCAGCCTCCGCTCTCCCCTCCAGCCTCCGCTCTGCCCTCCAGCCTCCGCTTTCCCCTCCAGCCTCCGCTCTCCCCTCCAGCCTCCGCTCTCCCCTCCAGCCTCCGCTCTCCCCTCTCCGCTCCAGCCTCTCCCCTCCAACCTCTGCCCTCCAGCCTCTGCCCTCCAGCCTCTGCCCTCCAGCCTCCGCTCTCCCCTCCAGCCTTTCCCCTCCAGCCTCCGCTCTCCCCTCCAGCCTTTCCCCTCCAGCCTCCGCTCTCCCCTCCAGCCTCTCCCCTCCAGCCTCTGCCCTCCAGCCTCTCCCCTCCAGCCTCTCCCCTCCAGCCTCTGCTCTGCCCTCCAGCCTCCACTCTCCTTTCCAGCCTCCGCTCTCCCCTCCAGCCTCCACTCTCCCTTCCAGCCTCCGCTCTCCCCTCCAGCCTCCGCTCTCCCCTCCAGCCTCCGCTCTGCCCTCCAGCCTCCGCTCTGCCCTCCAGCCTCCGCTTTCCCCTCCAGCCTCCGCTCTCCCCTCCAGCTTCCGCTCTCCCCCTCCAGCCTCTGCCCTCCAGCCTCCAGCCTCTGCCCTCCAGCATCCGCTCTCCCCTCCAGCCTTTCCCCTCCAGCCTCTCCTCTCCCCTCCAGCCTCTGCCCTCCAGCCTCTCCCCTCCAGCCTCTGCCCTCCAGCCTCTGCCCTCCAACCTCCGCTCTCCCCCTTAGCCTCTCCCCTCCAGCCTCCGCTCTCCCCTACAGCCTCTGCCCTCCATCCTCTGCCCTCCAGCCTCTGCCCTCCAGCCTCCGCTCTCCCCTCCAGCCTCTCCCTCCAGCCTCCGCTCTCCCCTCCAGCCTCCGCTCTCCTTCCAGCCTCTGCCCTCCAGCCTCCGCTCCCCCTCCAGCCTCTGCCCTCCAGCTTTCGCTCTCCCCTCCAGCCTTTCCCCTCCAGCCTCCGCTCTCCCCTCCAGCCTCTGCCCTCCAGCCTCCAGCCTCTGCCCTCCAGCCTCCGCTCTCCCCTCCAGCCTATGCCTTCCCCTCGAGCCTCCGCTCTCCCCTCCAGCCTCCTCTCTCCCCTCTAGCCTCTGTTCTCCCCTCCAGCCTCTGCCCTCCAGCCTCCGCTCTCCCCTCCTGCCTCTGCCCTCCAGCCTTCGCTCTCCCCTCCAACCTTTCCCCTCCAGCCTCCGCTCTCCCCTCCAGCCTCTGCCCTCCAGCCTCTGCCCTCCAGCCTCCAGCCTCTGCCCTCCAGCCTCCGCTCTCCCCTCCAGCCTCTGCACTCCAGCCTCCGCTCTCCCCTCCAGCCTCCTCTCTCCCCTCTAGCCTCTGTTCTCCCCTCCAGCCTCTGCCCTCCAGCCTCCGCTCTCCCCTCCTGCCTCTGCCCTCCAGCCTTCGCTCTCCCCTCCAGCCTTTCCCCTCCAGCCTCCGCTCTCCCCTCCAGCCTCTGCCTTCCAGCCTCCAGCCTCTGCCCTCCAGCCTCCAGCCTCTGCTCTCCAGCCTCCGCTCTCCCCTCCAGCCTCTGCACTCCAGCCTCCGCTCTCCCCTCCAGCCTCTCCCCTCCAGCCTCCGCTCTCCCCTCCAGCCTCCGCTCTCCTCTCCAGCCTCCGCTCTGCCCTTCAGCCTCCGTTCTCCCCTCCAGCCTCTGCCCTAAAGCCTCTGCCCTCCAGCCTCTCCCCTCCAGCCTTTCCCCTCCAGCCTCTCCTTTCCAGCCTCCAGCCAATCCCTTCCAGCCTCCAGCCAATCCCCTCCAGCCTCTGCTCTCCCTTCCAGCCTCCGCTCTCCCCTCCAGCCTCTGCCCTCCCCTCCAGCCTCTGCCCTCCAGCCTCTGCTCTGCCCTCTAGCCTCTGCCCTCCCCTCCAGCCTCCGCTCTCCCCTCCAGCCTCCGCTCTCCTCACCCCTCCATATGCAATGTACAGTATCTACTATATAATTGCCGTAGGCACTTCCGTGTCGGTCCCCGAAAAGACCGTGGCTATGTCACTCTGTGACGTCAGCACGGCGAAGCATTGGCCGCGTAGCGGCCAATGTGAGTCGCTGGCCTGCGCGAGCAATGGCCGCGAGGCCATTGCTTGCGCAGGCTGAGTACGAGCAATGGCCGCGAAGCGGCCATTGCGAGTCGCTGGCCGAAAATCGAACCAGAGGCTCGGCCTCAAAGTTAACGATTTACCGGTCAGGTAGCGCGAGCAATGGCCGCGAGGCCATTGCGAGTCGCTGCCTGAGCCGCGCTTCTAATTGGTCGGCGCCAGCGAGTCGTTACACTTGCGGCGCGCTTGCGGTAATCCCATACAAAGTATAGTATTCTAGACACCCGATGCATTTGCATCGGGCTCACAGCTAGTTTCTTATAGTAATGATGGCCACTCGTTATTCTTTACTTAGCTGCTTTTTTCTTGCCTTAATACAAATTCTAACAGTCTATTCAGTAGGACGATCAGCTGTGTATCCACCAGACGTCTGCACAACACAACTGATGGTCCCAACCCCATTTATAAGGCAAGAAATCCAACTTATTAAACCTGACAGGGCACACCTGTAAAGTGAAGACCATTTCCGGTGACTACCTCTTGAAGCTCATCAAGAAAATGCCAAGAGTGTGCCAAGCAGTAATCACAGCAAAAGGTGGCTACTTTGAAGAACCTAGAACATAAGACATATTATCAGTTGTTTCACACTTTTTTGTTAAGTATATAATTCCACATGTGATAATTCATAGTTTTGATGCCTTCAGTGTGAATCTACAATTTTCATAGTCATGAAAATACAGAAAACTCTTTGAATGAGAAGGTGTGTCCAAACTTCTGGTCTGTACTGTATATATATATAACCTCAAATGTCACCAACAATGACGTCTATCAAAATGAATACATAAAATATTTATAAAATAGTCTATAACTATACAATAAATGATAATATGATAAAAATATATAATATATTAAATATGATGTCTAATATTATGTCTAATATTACCGTATATTATAATATATCAAATTATTAAATAAATAATAATATAATACAAATATATATATATACATCATCTTATTCTGCTTTTAAGTTTCACCTTTATTTATTTTACATTTTTATAATATATTATAATTATATAGTATTTAACATATATATTATTATATATATATGTTAAATATATAATAATATATATGTTAAATACTATATAATTATAATATATTATAAAAATGTAAAATAAATAAAGGTGAAACTTAAAAGCAGAATAAGATGATAATTAAAAACACCCGAATAAATAGACAGAAATACAATAATAAGTCCAGCAATTTTGTTTTTAATTTATTGGTGATTTTTTAAATATTTTTACCCATTTTTTGTTTCTCTCCTTTGTCTCGGCTGACAGAAGCGGATATCGTCTTCTGTCTTGTTCCCTACACAGATAATGAAAAATATTATTACTGAAGCCCCCAAATTGCTGAGATGTGTTTCCCGATCCTCAATATGACACATTATTCCTGACACCAGACGATCCGGCTGCAATGAGAATGTGTTCTAATTCTGAGTGAAGGAATGTTGTTGTGAAGGGTAGATATGATATCACAGCGCCCCGGGCACCGCTGCTGCGGCTGCTGCTTCCATCTTTTTTTGTGTTGGAGTCACTCTGTTATTCATTTTGCGTTTTTCTTTGAACTTTCTGTGTTTGAAGAGATGAATGCCAAAGTGCTGCGTCTTACATAATGGCTCCTCTGTTAGACCTGATTTCCATTGAATGGCATGCTATGATGTTTTATATAGAAATGGGGCTGATCAAAGGCAGCGCGTGTCAGTGTCGCAGTCATTAGCAACTTCTCAAACCCGTCCACTTAGGATGCGTCATGTACCTGCGGATCCTCGTGTCACCACCGGCGCACCGCTCGCTCATCCGGTCTCTGAGGGCCAGTGATGGGATCCATTATCTGTTACTTTGTTTATAGTTTTGTAATTTCTTTTACTCTGTAACGTAAACAAATCGGAAACTTGTTCCGCGTCTTGTATGACGAGCGCGATCCGAGAGAGGAAGCTTCATAGGTAGAGAAGGGATTCTGAAACGTCTGGTGACAGGAAAGTGGTGAAAGGATCTATCTATCTATATCTATCTATCTATCTATCTATCTATCTATCTATCTATCTATCTATCTCTATCTATCTATCTATCTATCTATCTATCTATCTATCTATCTATCTATCTCTATCTATCTATCTATCTATCTACATACCGTATCTATCTATCTATCTCTATCTATGTATCTATTTCTATCTATCTATCTATCTATCTATCTATCTATCTATCTATCTATCTACATACGCTATCTATCTATCTATCTATCTATCTATCTATCTATCTATCTACATACCGTATCTATCTATCTATCTATCTATCTCTATCTATCTATCTATCTATCTATCTATCTATCTATCTATCTCTATCTATGTATCTATTTCTATCTATCTATCTATCTATCTACTATCTATCTATCTATCTATCTATCTATCTCTATCTATCCATGTATCTATATCTATCTATCTATCTATCTATCTATCTATCTATCTATCTATCTATCTAATTTGAAAAAAAATCTTGTTATCTATCTATCTATCTATCTATCTATCTATCTATCTATCTATCTATCTATCTATCTATCTATCTATCCATCTATCTATCTATCTATCTAGAAAAAAGAAAAACAAAACAGCACAACTGTTATTTGACGGGTGCAAAGCCCCCCTACCATACAGATGATATAAATCCAAGTAAAAAATGGAGGCAGCACTTCCTTCAGTTCAGTTATATGGGCTTTATTCCCAGGACTGCAACATTTCGACTCTGTGGTCTTTCTCAAGCAGTTTCTCAAGGACACTGCTTGAGAAAGACCACAGAGTCGAAACGTTGCAGTCCTGGGAATAAAGCCCATATAACTGAACTGAAGGAAGTGCTGCCTCCATTTTTTACTTGTATCTATCTATCTATCTATCTATCTATCTATCTATCTATCTATCTCTACCTTTCTGTTATCAATCGATCCAACAATCACATTACACAACCCTGCAAAATAGAATTTTTTGAAAAATACAAGAGAAGTTTTCATTGATTTTTATGCAATTTGGTGGCTGATTACGAAAATAACCTCCATTTTTTCCATCACGTAAGGATTTTTGGTAAAATCAAGATCGATATTTTTGCTAAAATCCTATTTAAAAATGAATTGCGTTGATACCAATCGGTATACAGAGGCCCCCCATCAGTATACAGAGGACCCCCCATTGGTATACAGAGGCCCCCCCTGCTGGCACACGTCCCCCACATCGGTATACAGAGGCCCCCCTGCTGACACACGGCCCCCCCATTGGTATACAGAGGCTCCCCTGCTGGCACATGGCCCCCCCTTCGGTATACAGAGGCCCCCCTGCTGGCACACGGCCCCCCCTTTCTGTATACAGAGGTCTCCTGCCACCGCATTTATCTCACCCTCCGATGTCCGCAGGCACCCGGGGTCCTCCGTCCACTCTCCTCGCTGTATGCCGGCGGGTTCTACATGTGACCGCCAGGCGCAGTGATTACGTCATCCCTGCTGCGCCGCTCTCAGCAAACCCGGCATACAGCGAGGAGAGTGGACGGAGGACCCCGGGTGGCTGCAGACATCGGATGGTGAGATCAATGCGGTGGCAGGGGGCCTCTGTATACCGAAGGGCACCTTATTGTCTAGCTGGACACCTGATGGCCCAATAAAGGCATAACTTAACACGAAAAAGAAGTGCTGCAGTCGATTTACTTGTTATCATAATCTCAATCAGCGGATGGGAGAGGAGCTGTGACTGAATTGCACCCAAAGAAAAAGCTGTGCTGCTTTCTTTGATAAGTATCTATCTATCTATCTATCTATCTATCTATCTATCTATCTATCTATTGTTCTATCTACTGGAAGTACTGGAAGCTGAATGAGATTTCCAGGTTTTACACATATCCTAAGCCCTATGTGGACAAGCTCATCAGACCCTGGTCCTGAAAAGGAATTGGCAGATTCCCATATTCTACGATGACAAGAAGAAGAGAGCCTTTTTAAGAGCAGATGGTTGTGTATCAGTATGTCATGATGCCGTTTGGGTTGCAAGAAGCTCCAGCATACTTCCAGAAAGCCACGCAAGACCAAATCCTAGCTCCATTTAAGAGTACAAAGTAGCCTACATGGATGACATTGTGAACTTCATGTCCTCATCATCTCCCTCCTTGACTACTGCAACCTCCTCCTCTGAGGCCTCCCTGCTAACACTCTTGCACCTCTCCAGTTTGTCCATAACTCTCCTGCCCGACTAATTCACCTCTCTCTTCGCTGCTCCTCCACTTCTCCCCACTGCAGATATCTTCACTGGCTCCCAATTCCCCAGCGTATCCATTAGAAACTACTAACACTGACTTACAAAGCCGTCTACAATCTGTCATACATTCCTCATCTAACCGCTAGCAAGACTTCACCCGAGCATCCCCCATCCTCTGGAATTCTGCACCCCATCACGTCCGACTGTCCTCCACACTCGGAACTTTCAAGCGGAACCTGAAAACCCATCTCTTCAGAACAGTCTACAGCTTGGAATGACTCTACTGCCACTGGAGCTGGCGCTCCACCACCAGATCCGGTGCCCCACCACCACTGGACCCGGCGCCCCACCACCACTGGACCGGGCGCTCCACCACCATCGGATCTGACCCAACCTACTGTCTCCCTCCCCATTGCCCTGTAGAATGTAAGCCCACAAGGGCAGGGTCCTCTCTCCCCTCTGTACCAGTCTGTCACTGTTAGTTTGTTCAATGTATTTTTCACTTGTATCTAATCCCTTCTCATGTACAGCATCATAGAATAAATGGTTCTCTATAAATAAATAATAATAATCTTCAGCCAGGATTGGGGAAGCCATCTAGGCAAAGTACAGTTGACATTTGAAGTTATAAGGAAGACGGAATTTTTCATTATCCCAAAGAAGTGTTCTATCAGGACAGAAAAAGCCAAGTATTTGGGCTATGTCATAGGCAGGGGTGAAAGCAAAGCCCCAAGTGAATAAGGTGGATGTAATCCAGAATTGGCCGCACCCACTCTTAAAGAAGCAGGTCTAAGTGTTCTTGGCCATCATGGGATACTACCATTGGTTCATCCCTAACTTCACGATGATAGACCTACCCCTGACTGACCACCTTACGTGTTTGAAGTTAGCTATGGACAAGTAGGCTATAGAAGCAGAACCCACATCCAACACTACACACTCCAGGTCAAGGGTTCGGGTGGACTCTGTTTAGGGAGGGCCCCATCCTAGGCTGGAGGGGAGACAGGTAGAGGGTGTGGGTGGAGAACGAGGAACAGGAGCAATAGAAAGTGGAGGACAGACAGAGGGACGCAAAGGGTGATTGACGTAGGAGGGTGTAAGGAGGACGTGTGAAGGAGTTGGGAAGAGGACACGGAGATGAGCGGACATATGAGAGAGATGTCTAGGGGACTGGAGCTGGTGGAACTCATCCTGAGATCAAGTGAGAGGAAAGATCTGACAGAGAAGCCAGTGAAGGGTTCAAGAATGACTGAAGGGATCCCAGGGGCACGGGAAGTGAGTGATCCACCTGTGGCTCCCGCATCAGAGCTGAAGGAGAGACCGGGATCAGCAAGAGGGACTGGGCCGCAGAAAGGGGACCGACCCTAGACTAGTGGAGCAACTGAAAGGCTTAACTGACAAACCGGGGACCATGGTAACTTCAAGTACCGCAGTCCAGCTCCACACTCATTCGTTGAAAAGGTGACCACTTTGGGTCAGGGGACCGGGACAGAGTCGCCTGACAGGACCCGAGGCTACTGGCTCAGGATACTGAGTGTGAGGCACTAGGAGGAGGGCAAGAATCCAGCGCAGAGCAACAGCAGAGGAAGGAACAACAGGGGACCCAGGTAGAAAGTCTCTGAGTAATCGAAGAGTTGTCTGTAGCCCTGATCCGGGAGCACAGCCTTCCGTAGAAAGCTGGAACCACCTGGAGCCTTGTGCAACTGTGAGTAAACACCTAAAAGACTGCACCCTGCTGTGTCCTCCAGGTAGTCATTGCGCCGTTTATTCCCTACAATTAGACTATACCTCTGCCCTTGGGTCTACAGCTCTATCCGTGGAGAGCTACACCACCTCACCTGCGATACCACTGGCCCAGAGGATCTGCACTGCAGTGTCGGCTATCCATCCCCATTGCCGAGCCCCACAGTGGCATCATGAAATCAAATCCCATAAACTTTCCCCCCATTTAAATGACACCGCTAAGGCCACAAACCGGGTCATGCCACCATGACTACCCCAGTATCGATGGGCCCGGTTCCGAGTACCCCACCACCTTGGTGCGGCGTGTCAAAGTTGTTTGGACTGTATATCCTCAAAAAGCTGTCTATTTTCTGTGTTTGCGGCATGCTTTATGCAGACTTAATAAAGCAACCTGGACATTCTATTTAAATCAAGTACCTACCTCAACCTCCACCGATTCAAGATTTTTCTTTCTTTCTTTCCTTTCTTTCTTTTTCTTTCTTTCTTTCTTTCTTTCCTTCCTTCTTCCTTCCTTCTTCCTTTCCTTCCTTTCTTCCTTCCTTCCTTCTTCCTTCTTCTTCCTTCTTTCTTTCTTTCTTTCTTTCTTTCTTTCTTTCTTTCTTTCTTTCTTTCTTTCTTTCTTTCTTTCTTTCTTTCTTTCTTTCCTTCCTTCTTTCCTTCCTTCCTTCCTTCCTTCCTTCCTTCCTTCCTTCTTCCTTCCTTCCTTTCTTTCTTTCTTTCTTTCTTTCTTTCTTTCTTTCTTTCTTTCTTTCTTTCTTTCTTTCTTTCTTTCTTTCTTTCTTTTCTTTCTTTCTTTCTTCTTCTTTCTTTCTTCTTTCCTTCTTTCTTCCTTCCTTTCTTTCTTTCTTTCTTTCTTTCTTTCCTTTCCTTCCTTTCTTCTTCTTTCCTTCCTTTCTTTCTTTCCTTTCTTTCTTTCCCAGGAGAGGAACCTGCAGAGAAAAAGTATAATTGAAAGATTGACCCCTGTTCTGAGTTTTGGAGACACTCCTGGTTTTGGCACACAAACCGGATGGGACCTGATTAGGGAAAAAACTGCAGTGTGAAACCAGCATAAAAGTGCTCTTCACATGAATTTCTCACCGGATATCGGTAACAACCCATCCAATTAACACAGGAAAAGAAATCAAACTATAGATGTCCATAAAGTTAGTAAAATGGGTTAAACCTGCACTGCCGGCAGACAAGTTATGAGAAAGAATCAGGAATCCATGGTTATTTGTAAGTCAATATATCAGTGAAAAATTATATCAGCTGGTTCAAATGATAGTCTATAAAAAGGTGTCTACTAAGGCGTCAAACAAGAAACATCTTATAGTGGGAAAAACAAGTGAGCTGTCACAGGACCTTCACAACCTTATAGTTATATTATATTGTTGCATAATATTCTGGTGACATTGGTTACAGAAGAATTTCTAAACTACTTAAGATGCCAGCGAGCACTGATGGGGCCACAATACAGAAGTGGAAAAACATAATTTCACCATAAACCGGCCGCAACCAGATGCTCTCCTCAAGATTTCAGACAGAAGACTTGTACAGCAGCCAAGAACAACCTGCGGAAAGCCAGAGAAAGACCTGGAATCAGCAATAGTTGTAAAGAAAACAATAAGTAATGCATGGCCTGTATGCACGCTCCTGTATGCACGCTCCTGTATGCACACTCCTGTATACACGCTCCTGTATGCACGCTCCTGTATGCACGCTCCTGTATGCACGCTCCTGTATGCACGCTCCTGTATGCACACTCCTGTATACACGCTCACCACGCAAGACTCCAATGCTGAACAAAAAGCACATTCAAACATGTTTAATGTTTCCTCAACAACATTTAGACAAGCCCACATAATGATGAGAGCATATAGCTGGGTCAGATGAGACCAAAATTGAACTCTTTGTATGCCATAATACACACCATGTTTGGAGGTCAAAGTGCAAATCATCCCAAAACCACCAACATTGAAGTGTGGAGGTGGGAACATCATGGTGTGCGACTCTTTCTCAGCATATGGCACTGGCAGACTTCATAATGAAGGATGAATGGACAAATGTACGGAGACATTCCTGATAACAATCTGCTGCATCTACCAGGATGATGAAGATGAAACGAGGGCGACATTTCACAAGACAATGATCCCAAACACACAGACAAGGGAACTCTCAACTGGTTCCAGATAAAGAAATGGCCGAGCCGATCAGCTGAATCCAATAGAAAATGTCTGGAAGGATCTAAAGCTCAGAGATCATAGAAGGATCCACAGGATCTGCAGGAGGTGAAGAGTGTTTGTGTGGAAGAATGGGCCAAAATCCACCTGAGCAATGCAGGAATCAGTGTCTCCATACAGGAGGCGTCTGGAGCTTCATCACCAACAAAGGCTTTTGTACAAGGTATTAATTAAATTGCAGTGTGTTCAATACTTTTTCCCTTGTGTCATTTCTCATTATTGGATATCAGACTGGAGTGACAAAGAATGCAAGTAGGGTCCTATTCACATAAACCATGAGCAGAATATGGACAAATGTGCTCATCTGGCTCACCTCTCGGAGAGCTGTGTGGCTGCTGCAGACCAATTTCCAATCATTACACATAACTGAATTTATGGACATCTATGGTTTGATTTAATTTCCTGTCTGTATTGGATGGGCTGTTACCGACATCTGGTGAGAAATTCCGGTCAACAGCTCCTTTAGAAATGCATTTACTTAGAAGATTAATGACGTGTTCAATACCCAAGTCACCCGGGTAGATATATTTCTCAAATCTAGTGTATACAGAATATCTGTTCATCTAATCTAGTGATCTGTCGATCTTTCTGACTGTCTGTCCATCCATCCCCTAAAGTCAGTGAATAGCATAATATGTACAATATGGGAAACAGACTGCACTGATGATTCCTCTAGTCTGATGGCCACTTTACACATCCCAACATCGTTTCGATGTTGGATACAACGGCGCAGGAATGCGCATTTTTTGGTCAAAAATCCAAGATCGCATAGGAGATGTCACACAGCGCGATATCGGCAGGCAACACAACTGCGATGTCTACGCCCCCTTGTACGGCCGACCCAGGAACGACCATTGAACATGGGAGTGAATAGGGGAAGTTGTACTCCAAGTCGTTGTTGGGCTTTCACACAGCACGATCATGCCAGATCGTCCATCCAATATCGGGCAGTTGGAGAGCCTGCTCAATTCTTCCCCGATATCGTTTTGGCATCGTTCTTCCATCGCATTGGGCATTTACACCATACAACGAACGAACGATATCAGGGCCAACGCACGACCCACGTGACTTTTTATCGGAGTTGGACGCCGATATCGGGACGTGTAAAGTGGCCATCATTCTCTTCCCCTATGGACATTTGGTGCAAGTGGATTATTAGTGCCTAGATATCACAGTTTACATTTATCCATATTTTTGGTCTTCAAACCGTCACAGCGTTGAGATTCTTCCATTAATGAAAATATTAGTTTTTTTTACCTTAGATTCTGTATTTTTAAAAGACTTTTCAAGTAATGTCTTCTCCTTTCCTAGACCGGACCGTAATAGTTGACATCGTTCTTCCTCCTCTTCGTGGTCTATATGTAGCTGGAGCTCTGGAGTTTCCCCCGGACCTCAGTAATGAGCTGAGTGTTGCTTGTATCCTCATAGCTGGTGGACGGCTAAGTGTCGGTGAGTAAGTTACCTATTTTTGATTATTCCTGATAATTTTTAGATAAATTTAAAACTAAGAAATATTGTAATGAAACAAATCCTAACGCCCATCAGTTTTCCCCAAAATAACCAGTGATGCCAACTTTTTTGGAATGGGTTGTGTGTCGCGAGTCACTACAGTAATAACTAATCTCTGAGGTGCACAAAACAGACTGTAATAACGGAAAGTAAATATAATAATATGACTACTTACTGGTAGTAAAGAGAGGTCAAAACAATCCAGGGACATGGTGCAGTAACATCAAGGGGTAGTCAGAAGCGATGTTCAATTCAAGCCGAAGTCAGGAAACCAGAGGGACAAGACAGAATACAGAGGAACAGCTTCTTCAGGAGACCAATTATAACAATGTAAGGGTTTGTCCAATACTCAGCCAAAACCTCCTTAACATTCCCCATGGTAAAATAAAAACCACTTATACTCTGCTCCTGAGCCGTTCCAGTGATGTCAACGCCGAGGCTCGGGTGACATTGTTATGGCATGTGCAGCCGGGCAGCCAATCAGTGGTCGCTACTATTGGACTGCTGTGCTCTCCTTTCTTTCGGATGAATCTTGGATGTCTAAAGGAAGAGTGAGCACATTAGGCCCATAAGCAACCACTGTCTGGCTTCAGGGCTCATGTGGAATGTCACCCAAGCCCTGGCATCAACATCGCTGGAACGGCCCTCAAACGGGAGCAGAGTGTAAGTGCATTTAATGTGGTCTTGCTTTTAATGCATTTAGGAGGCCGTAATGGCACAGCGTATATAAAACACGTAAAGTAGGACTGCCCCATCTGAGAATGCCATGAGGTGGCGGGTTAGATCAACGAATTGATCAAATGTTTGCTAAATGTCTTAGTTTTAAAGTACAGTTAGAAAAGAGCCTCAATGCTGCTTCAAAAGTGCCAAATAGAAGGCGGCAAAAGAAGGGGGGAAATGCTGCGCTGTCATGAAGGGTAACAATCCAGGGATATAAGATGGATGATATAGCGCTGGATTGCTTACCTCCACGGTATCGCGGCATTTGCCCCCTTGTTTGCCGCCTTCTATTGGATTCCAAGTGGGGGTGCAGCAACCATTTGTTCCATGAGATTACAGTGGTTGTGACTGGTCACAACCTCCCAAGCTGAGCCTCCTTTAGTGTCTTCAACCTAAAATGAATCCTCCAGATAAGACCCTATCGCGCTTCTTTGTCTTCTAGTTTCCTTCGAGTTCTTACAAGTGCCAGGCACAATACAACAAACACTATAATTCAACAAACACTGTAAGAATCCAATACAATGAAGCTTTAAGTAGTTTGCTATCTGGACTAGTGGAAAGAACTGCCCCGGTGGGGAAAAGAAAGGGAACAGTCTTCTGGGGAAAAATGATCACAACATTTATCAGCAAGGATTCTTGACCAATACCTAAGGGGTGTATGCTTATTATGGTATGGCCCCATATCATATATGTCACATGTAGACTGCCTTGCAATTAAACCAAAATGTGGGTAATCTAAGTTTGCACCACTAGATAAGTTAGTACACAGCTCTGTGCTAAACACCAATGTATGAGTGGCTTTACAAAAAGGAGGATTTTTGGTGTATTTTAAAGGCACCAGAGCTATAAGTATTCAGATATGAATGAGTGGGAGAAAACTAAAGAGGACCAGTTACACAGGATCAATGCAAAATTTGAACAAGCTTTATTAAACACTGCAATATAAAAGACACACACTTAAAACACAAGTAAAAAGTAGTCCACTGACTACATATGAGGTGTGTGGGTATCAACACTGCTGCAAAACAATGGTCACAGGACATAGAAATAAGGTACCAGCTTACATCTAAATTGCACCTATTATTATCATAGCCTAAAAAATAGAGGCATGTACAAGCACACAATAGTTGTACAACGGTAAGAGTATCACTGCAGAAACAATGATTACAGAGACCCAGAGGTACGTAATAGTGCATAAGAAGATGTGGCAGTATGTACATATTTTAGTAATATGACCTTGCAGTCTTCTTGTTCTGCTCAGCAGTGATTTAATGTGTTTGATTCCTGTTGGTAATTTGGTAGTTAATGTCAGAAGCTGCTGCTGTCTATGGTCTGTTGTTGCTCTTCAGGTTAGGGGGTGTGTCAGGTTACACAGCTGTCTATGCTCCTGTACTTTAAATAGTTCCGTCTTCCACCAGCAGTCGCTGATAGTTTTAGTCTCTGCTAAGACCATGAGCTGTGCGGGGGTTATTGTAGTTTGTGCTGAAGCCTTCCTGCTGTTCTTGGCTGGAGCTTTCTTTACTTTTTTGGGAGTCCTGGTCTGTGGGTGGATATGAGGGGGTTTTAGCCTAGGGCTGTTCAGGAGCAAGGGCAAGGGTAGCAGCCCAGACATCCTCACCTTCAGAGGTAATTCTGGGAACAGAATGAGCCAGGGACCACCAGTCTAAAAGTCAGGCTAGTTCCCCTGATCGCCTTTTGCCCATTATTACCATCCTGATACCTTACCCCCTTGACCGTCATACCATCCCGTGGCAATATAACAAAATGGACTCCCAATTGTAACACAATGTTTTGCCACCCACAGCAGGAGGACATGGTTTTTGTAGACCCTCAACACTATGACTATCAGATGGCCAACTCACCGTTTCTTACCAGTGCTGGACTTCCTCTGACTGGTATTTATATACCCCTTGACTGTATGAAATCTATAATAAGGCTCCTGTGACCAATCTTTTACCATTCATGTTCTTTATATCCTTTAATGTGCATCGGGCACGTGACCCAAGTATGGCACTAGGTTTTCGTCAACTGCAACTTCTTGTACCCTCCCCACTGAATACAACCACCTTACAGCTAACAATACTGTGCAACTACTCTTCAATAAAGAAATATGCTCCTGATGGATATTTGCCCCCAAAGAATCATATTTTCTCCATTCTTTGACATCTGTTTTGCCCTTAGGACAATTTTGCAAGACGTCTTGAATCGCCCTGAACCTGCACAATTGCAGTTGATTGAAACTAATTTCTCTTATGTCTCGTTAGATCTTGATAACTCCTCTTTTTCTCCATCATTTTATTTTCTATAGACCAACATGTGTTAAATGGTAGCAAAGCAATTCTTCTGTCCCCATCTGTCCTTGTCCATTATTTAAGGCCCCTTGGGGAGTTTTCTATCTGACCCATCTGTCCACGTTCCACCACACCCTAAAGAAATCCTATCACAGTGCAGATAATGAGGTATGTTGGTAAACAACTTTAATAGAAATTGACATCCTATTGGTGAGTCCATGCTTCAGCCTTGTAGCTCTTCTTCCACGTAGGCGTTCATTGCTGAACTTACCAACGGAACGCGGCAAACATATGACTCTACGACTTAACATCAGATCCGGCAGACTGGATGGTGTCCCACATCTCAATCATACTACTGCTGACATGAAAAGCCACAAGCTATATCAAACGCTTCTGATTTGCTTCCAGTGACAAGGGAACAATTTTTGTTGATTTACCTAATTACGTTCAGATGGTTTCTCGCGCAATGGAATGGAGTCTGAGCATAAAAGAACAAATTCAGCTATCGCCGGTGTACCTATACAATGGAACAGTCCTTCACAAATAGTCAGGTGGTGTCCTGCTGGACTAAGGGGTGTCCGGCTACCATGCGTGACAGTGGACGCACGAACCAACGATGTTGGGCGCATTGCACAAAGCTAGAGATGGAAAAACACCGCAGAGGGCCCTGCTCATAGGGAACGGGGAAGAGGTGACCTTCTTCACTCACCTGCAGCTGTGCCCTGATCTCCTAACTATCCCTATACAGGTTCTTTCAACCCGTCACCGAGCAGGATACATAGTCCCTCGCTGAGCCTCAATAAGGAAATGGCAGGCGGGAACACTAGTCCCAACCACTGCAATAAACAAAACAAGAAGGAAGGGAAAACAGACAAGGAAACAACAAGGCTATTTTACTCCTGCTGCCTTGCTCCTTTGCAGCAAACAGCTTAGCAGTAGTCAGCTCTCCTCAGAGCTTCCTACAACTCAGGAAGCTTGATCAGGAATGGGTTCAATCACTAGCAAAGGATGCAGGAACAATGCGATCATATAAAGGGGATGGGAGTGATCACAGAGTAGCCACACCTGGTAAGGAAACTAAGGAGTCTGCTAGCAGCAGAATTGATGTACTGCCAAAGGAAAGAAACATGTTTAAAATTAAATCTCAATAAAGCAATGAGACAGAGGTCCCAAACCAATCACACGTCTCCAGAGTGAGAGAGACCATCATGACAGGTGGCCGCAAGGTAAAAACAAACAGTTTTGTTTTTAACAAATTATTCACCTCTAACCCTCTGGGCAGCAGACATGACAATGGGAAGTCAGGACAATCAATGCCAGTCAACAGGTATAGTAATTTTGGACCATTGACCAAAGTACCACTCAGCTACCACTCATTGGGAGTGCACGGTATATACAGTAGTATGTACAGTATATACAGTAGTATAGACAGCTGTGGAAAAAATGCTGCAAAAATATTTCAAGAATAGAAGTGTATATATGTTGTTTATACCAATTCACAAAATGCAAAGTGAAGAGAAATCTTAATCACATCAATATTTGATGTCCGACCCTCGACTTCAGCACTTCTTCTCAGTCACTTGTCAATGGCAAACAGATTTGAGGAAATCGGCAGGAGGTTGTTCCAAACATCTTGGAGATCTGACCACAGATCTTCTGTGTATGAGGACAGGGCTCATCATCTCCATTACTCCTCATTCTTAATGACATTGGCTAGGGTGTTTAGTGTCATTGTCTGGCTGCAGAAAAAAAGTTAAAGCAATCAGATGTCTCCCTGATGATATTACATAATCAGTGTATGATGGTCGCCAGGGTCAGGATACTCATATAGCTGGGCCAAGGGTATAATGTTCGCGGTGGCAATGCCCATCAGCTGTGACCCTAACCTCTCATAATAAAATGGGTATTTACAGAGGATGAAAGTTTATAAAGTTTGTGACACCAGCTGATGTGTCCAGCCAAGGATGGCTGGTGCTGCATGTAAGTACTCCCAGGGGATAGGTGTTGTAGCAGCTAGGCGTTGTACCCTCCTCAGCCAGGGTGGTAGGTGATGAGAGGGGTTGTACTGGAAATGATGGTGGTAGTGAGAAGTGCAGAGGTGCAGTAGAAGGAAACAAGGAGGCAGTTGAATGCAGTCTTTTACCTTTACTTGCAGTTGGTAACAAGTGAAGTCCAGGGATACCGCTCACCAAGTCCAGGGTACGGTCAGTCTGGAAGAATATGGAGTCCACTCCACCAAGTCGAAGATAATACCTTCCTGCCACGCGCTATATGTTTGGAGTTGCAGGTGCCTGGGATCTATCCTGTCCTCCCTTTTCTTTCTCTCTCTCTCTCTTCTGTGTAGTTTCTTCAGGTTGGAGGCAAAGTAAATCCTTACAAGTGATGATGTCCTAATCTTCACAGCTCTGAGCTCTCTGTATTGCAGTGGGTCTACAAAAATGACCAGCAGATCTGCAATATGCCAATCCTCTGCTTCTGTCCCTAGGGTCTGTAATCCCTGAGCAACTTAGGATACTGATACCATGCTCTCAGCATGATCCTGGGGTGAGCTTCTTGCAGCTCCAACCCCAGACTTCTTCACATCCATGCTTTCCCTTTCCTTCCTCACATTCTCCTCTCTCACTCTCTATAACACCTCCTCCCAGCCAGAAGGATGAGACTCTCCTAGAACATAGGTGCTCGTGCTCCACCTTCTGGTCAGGGATCAGGGTGTGTGTGGATGCATTGGGTACTTGGTGTAGGGAGATCCAGTTACCTCCAGACATGGCACCACCACTGGTTACAGGGGCAATGCCATTATGGCGGCCAGACCGCAGTGACGCCACAGGTGAATATCGGCCGGTATTTCTCAGGATAGATGTCATTATTAATCCTGATCAAATCCCCAACTCCATTTGCTGAAATGTTGCCCCAAACTTGCAGCATCCTCAGCTATAACATTTGATTATTTGGAATGTTTTGAAACTTTAATACTTTTGGCAGCTGTGACACATGTAGTTATGCAAGTTTATTATTGTCACAGTGACTGGACCTCACACAATGCAGCCCAATGGGCTTCTATGCAGAGGTGTCACTAGATTACTATGGGCCCAAGGCAACATTTAAACCTTGACCCTCCCAACATCACTCTATCTATCTACATACAGCAGCTGAAATAAGTATTGAACACGTCGACAATTTTCTAAGTAAATATAATTTTAAAGGTGCTATTGACATGAATTTCTCACCCGGTGTAAATGAATCAAACCATAGATATCCATAAATTAAATTAAACCATAATAATTTAATGAGAAATGACACAGTGAAAAAATATTGAACACTTAAAGAAAGGGAGCTGATAAAATCCATGGAAAGTCATGACACCAGCTGAAATCTATTAGTAATTACAAAGCAATCCTAGCACTTAGTGAAACATTAATTTAAGCTAGTTTTACTGATGGCCGATAAAAAAAGTGTCTCATTACCAAAGAGCCACACGAAAAACATCTCATGATGGGTAAAACTAGTGTTCGGTACCACGGCCCAGTGGGTCCACTTTAGGGCGCCTTCCCCCGGAAGCATGACACCATATCTGCAGGTTAATAGCGTTTTTACACGACAGGTGTTACAACAATCTTTGAAACACTGGGAAAATATAGTTGAGTAGATGAAACCAAAATTGAACTCTTTGGAGGCCATAATACACACCATGTGTGGAGGCCAAAAGGCAAATCACCCCAACAACACCAACAATGAAGTGTGGAGGTGGGAACATCATGGTGTGCGACTGATTTTGAGCATTTGGCGCTTTCTTTTTTTGATGCATAGACAAATGTACATAGACATTCTTGATAAAAATCTACTGCCATCTACCAGGATGATGAAGATGAAACGAGGGCGACATTTCACAAGACAATGATCCCAAACACACAGACAAGGGAACTCTCAACTGGTTCCAGATAAAGAAATGGCCGAGCCGATCAACTGAATCCAATAGAAAATGTCTGGAAGGAACTAAAGCTCAGAGATCATAGAAGGATCCACAGGATCTGCAGGAGGTGATGAGTGTTTGTGTGGAGGAATGGACCAAAATCCACCTGAGCAATGCAGGGACCAGTGTCTCCATACAGGAGGCGTCTCGAGCTTCATCACCAAGAAAGGCCTTAGTACATTTTAATAAGTCAATACTTTATCCCTGTGTAGTTTCTCATTAATGCACATACTGTATCTTTCGACCTATATGACGCATTTTTGGGGTTGCGTCTTTTAGGCCAAATATAACTTTTTAGGGAGGGGGGCCGGCAGATGTGGAGTGGTGTCACTGGCGGCAGGGTCGCCACCACAGGAAGTCATCACCGGCTCGACGTCTTTTGCCTTGGAGGCGGCACATGCACAGATTGAGATCTCGACTCTGCAAGATATCAATCTGCGTATGCATTACCGCCACCAACGCTATTTTCTAAAGTGTATTGTATCCATCACCGGTAGATCATTGATGTCTGCATTGCACGGCTAGAGCACCCCCTCCTCTCAGCTCAGGGTCCGCAGTGTTGCCCCACTTGTGCCACAGCCTGCGGTATGTAGAGATGAGCTGATCCACCACTGCCACTCCAACTACCCCCACAGTAAGCTAAATTCGGTAAGACTACAAGACAGACTCCCATTTTAGCATTAAAAATTCTTAAGTCCGGAAAAATTCAGCAACTTAATTCATGCACGTTTATATATTTATGTCATTGCCTGTATGGTTTGGATGGGTTGTTCCTGACATCTGGTGAGAAATACATAGTAGTGATCACACCTTTAGAAATGTACTCTCTTAGAAATGTCTCTGAAATTCAAAGCTAAAAATTTTGTATTTATTTGAAGCAAATGAGAAATCGTCAAAATAATAAAAAATAAACATCAGACCTCAAATAACGCAAAGAAAACAAGTTTGTATTCATTACGAAATAACAATCCTCATGTTTTAACTCAGGAAGAGTTCAGAAATCAATATTTGGTGGAATAACCATGATTTTTAATCACAGCTTTCATGCTTCTTGGCCGCTTTCCTCCAGTCTTTCACACTGATTTTGGGTGACCTTATGCCACTCCTGGCACAAAAATGTAAGCAGTTCTTCTTTGTTTGATGGCTTGTGACTGTCCATCTTCCCCTTGATTACATTCCACAGGTTTTCATTGGTGTTCAGGTCTGGAGATTTTTAGGAAAAAAGGTCATACATAATACTTTGTGGACACCACAATATTCTTTTAGGTGATCTTTATTCAAAATGACAAAAAAATGGTGCAAAACAAACAGTTAAAAACATTTAAAATGTTTTTAACTGTTTGTTTTACACCAATTTTTTGTCATTTTGAATAAAGATCATCTAAAAGAATATTGTGGTGTCCACAAAGTATTATGTATGACCTTTTTTCCTTTAAAAGCCATTTCGGTTTCATACATATTGTAGCACCCCTGTCGTATAATTCTTTATATTTTGGCTGTGCAGCACTCCTGATATTTATAAGCAGGTCTGGAGATTGGGCTGGCCATGACAGGGTCTTGATGTGGTGCTCCTTCATCCACGCATTGATTGACCTAGCTGTGTGGTATGGGGCATTGTCCTGCTGGAAAAACCAGTCCTCAGAGTTGGGGAACATTGCCTGAGCAGAAGGAAGCAAATGTTTGTGTTTTTCAAGGATAACCTTGTATGCGGCTTGATTCATACGTCCTTCACAAAGATTAATCTGCCCAATTCCAGCCTTGCAGAAGCATCCCCAGATCATCACCGATCCTCCACCAAATCTCACAGTGGGTGCAAGACACTGTGGCTTGTACGCCTCTCCAGGTCTCCGTCTAACCATTAGATAACCAGTTGTTGGGCAAAACTGAAAATTAGACTCATCAGAGAAGATTACCTTACTCCAGTCCTCTATGGTCCAATCCTTATGGTCTTTGGCAAACTTCAACCTGGCTCTCCTTTGCTTCTAATTGATGGAAGGCTTTTTCTATCTTTACATGACTTGAGTCCTGCCTCTAGGAGCCTGTTACAAACTCTTTTTGCTGTGCACTTCACCCCAGCTGCCATTTGCCATTCCTTTTGTAGGTTACTTGATGTCATCCTGAGTTTGCTAAGTGACATTTGAATAAGATGACAGTCATCCCTGTCAGTGGAGAGTCGCTTTTGCCCTCTGCCGGTCTGTATCTATGTTGTCCCCAATGTCTGCTGCTTGACCTTGTTGTTATGTACTGCCATCTTCAAAATTGTAAGGATTGGAGGCAACATGAAGCTCACTGTATCCCCCTGCTAGTAAAGCCAGAATTGAGCCCTTCTTTTCAACACTCAAGACTTTTCATTTCAACTCCTTTAGCATGGTTAAAAGTTTTTTTTCATTCAAATTACTTTTGGGCTATTCCTAGCACTTGTTTTGTCTCCAGCTTGTCCTATTGAAAGAGGATTGTGAAGACCACAGCAGGGTTTTTTATACTTTCCCTCATTAACTAAGGATTGGTTCAGGTGATCACCTAATCAGAGGCACAGTAATAGAATGCGGTGGACTGTGGCTGGAATTCAACTGACCCTGGAATGGAACGGCTGTCACACATGTAGAGATGGGGATTTGTAGAAAACTGTGCAGTGGTCTCTTAATTTTTGTCAGAGCTGAGCTGTATATATATATATATATATATATATACACTTCGCTGATGCAAAATCAGAGCATGATGAGGAAAAACACATGGTAATAGGGTTCTGTTATTATTGTTATTATTATTTAATGGCCTTGAGCTTAATCTTGAACCATGGTGATTTGATGGATAAATGCTCTGTACGAAGGTCAATCTTAAGCAGCCTAGATAGGTCCACCATGGTCTTCTTCAGGCCTAGATAGGTCCACCATGGTCTTCTTCAGGCCTAGACAGGTCCACCATGGTCTTCTTCAGGCCTAGATAGGTCCACCATGGTCTTCTTCAGGCCTAGACAGGTCCACCATGGTCTTCTTCAGGCCTAGACAGGTCCACCATGGTCTTCTTCAGGCCTAGATAGGTCCACCATGGTCTTCTTCAGGCCTAGACAGGTCCACCATGGTCTTCTTCAGGCCTAGATAGGTCCACCATGGTCTTCTTCAGGCCTAGACAGGTCCACCATGGTCTTCTTCAGGCCTAGATAGGTGCACCAAGGTCTTCTCCAAGCCTAGATATGTCCACAAGGGTCTTCCCAAAGCCTAGATAGGTCCCCTAGGGTCTTCTCCAACATTTTATGTGTTTGCTCTTTGAATGGTGTGTAGACAAGTCGTAGCTTGGTGATCTTTGCTTCCAGTGACATGTCAGCCTTGTTCCAGAATTAATGTGTTTGTTCTTCTTCATCACCAGTGAAATGTTCCTTGATGTGAAGACCCTGTTCGGTGACTCCATTGTTGATTTGCCCATAGCTATTCTATTGAATTCCGGTGTCGTTGCCGCATCTTGAATGATCATTGTTCCGAGTATGGTGAAGTCCTTTACAACTTTCAGTTCATCGCCATCTATCTCACATATGTCCCGGTCGTACCTGGCAGTAGTCACATGTGTCCCGGTCGTACCTGGCAGTAGTCAGTATCTTTGTCTTCTTTGTGTTGAGTACCAGTCCCATGTTGGAGCTTTCATCTTGTTCCTCCATAATAACTCCTTCATTCCATCTATGCTTGACTCTATCGATGTTGTGTTGTGTGTGTATTAAAGATTGTTGATGACACATCCAGCAATTTTAATTCTTTCTTTTTTTGGCAAGTCCAAGTTCTCTACTTCCTGAATACTCGGGTGGATGGTGACCTCCTGAGCTGACCTAGGATGATGACATCAGTGGTTTATGCTGGGCTATCCTAGTAACCCAGGATAAGTAGAACAGAGGGAGCTGGCTATAGGGGAAGGAAACAAAACTCGGCACTGGAGTCAGGACAATGAAGTAACTTATTCTGGCCCTCAGTATGTTACAAAATGAAGGTTTGATCAAAAATCTGGAGAGAGAATTTAGCGCATATCGGGTTTTATCTTATCAACATGAAATGGAGTATTAGTTGCAGGAAAGGCTCACCTTTGGTGGTTGTGAGAGTCACAACTACTGTATACGCATACAAATGCTGCTGCGGACTCGCGTGGAAATATATCGGTACAGGTTGATGAATAGGGTATAAACCCACGCTGCTGTTTAACCAATAGTCAATATCAGATCAGTCCGTGTAGAGTGTATTGATTTATTACTAAGTCAACGCGTTTTGAAGCCAATCATATGATTTGTAAAAATATCTTAAAAATGGTCTCTAAAATGTATTCATGGGTTGGAACAGTGGAATCATATGATTGGAATCATAAGATTTGTCCTGAGGAGAAGCTCGTGGTGGCTTCAAAACGCATTGACCCAATAAATCAATACACTCTACATGGACCGATCTGGTATTGATTCTTGGTTAAACAGCACCGCCGGTTTATATCCTATTCAGTGGCGGAACTTGAGCCTGGCGGGCCCTGGTGCAGGCTGTAGGTGAGGAGCGGAGGGGGGGGGTAATTGGGGTGCTAGCAGCTGTAGGTGAGGGGGGTGCTAGCAGCTGTAGGTAAGGAGCGGGGGGGTGCTAGCAGCTGTAGTTGAGGAGCGGGGAGGTGCTAGCAGCTGTAGTTGAGGAGCGGGGGGGAAGGGGATTTTGCGAGCGGCTCCTACCTGCGCCAAGCTGCGCATTGCAGGTCTGGGAGGCGAGGCGGCAGAGGAGAAGAGGGGCGGGAACAGCCAAGAGAAGCAGGAAGCTTCCCTCAGTTAATCTCCTGTCCTCTGACACAGGGTCACGGGGGACAACTGTGCAGGGCCCCCTACAGGTGCTTGGGGGGCACCCTACCCGGTTGGGGCCCTGGTGCAGCTGAACCAGCTGCACCATGGTACGGTATGTCCGCCCCTGATCCTATTCATCATCCGATACCGAAAATATTTAGATATAATACCTTTAGACTAGCACACACCAACAGTCCATTGTCATACTGCTAGCCCTAAACAGTGTATACCCTTGCCTAGTAATTCCACTACTTTGGTCCCCAGTACCCTGCTGCTTCTACACCTTTAAATTGACTTGTGAGGTCAATTTTCAACTATTTCAACCCATTAATACATTTTAGAGGCCACTTTTAAGATAATTTTACCCACGAGATATTTTTACATTTATATATTTCATCTATACCGTGTTTGGCAGAGAACAGAATATGTCTACACATTGCCGAAAACAGCCCGATCTTTATTCCCCTCACACCCTACGAATCTCATTCCAACGCTAAACCTCAAATTTGCTTTTCCTTCCTAACGAGAAACATATCTGTTTCTCCCACATTGAAAAATTGTACGGAAAATGTCTCTTTTCACCTTATTTAGATGTCTGTAACAGCTTCGAGATGTCTTGATATCACAAGGTTTTTCACGCCAGGTTTTTCTTTATTTTATTTTTCTTTAATCAAAATATTTTTGTAGATATTAAATATCACAATTTTTGTATTTTTTCCGGATAGTTTTTATTTTTAGTTAAAATTCTTTTTTTTTATTTTCAATATATTTATTTCCACATCTGTTGTATAATTGATTTAATCCTTAACCAAAGGAATGCGAAAGTCTTGTGCTGGACTTTAAATAAATTCCCCCTGGGCAAACACTGTCCTACTTCTCTCTCTCTCGTAGCCGCCGCAATATCTGTTTGGAACATGGTAATGTTAATAAAACTATAAACTAACATCATTGAGATTAAGGAAGTCGTAATCATTTTTACTGTCAGAGCGCTGGCGAAACGCACCCAAAGTTATTAGTTGAGTGAATTATAAAACATACCAGATATATGATCTGCTCTCCATCCTTCTCATGTACTCCATGAAACAATAATTAGTCATTTTTATTTGCTACGGAAATTATTACAAAGAGTCCACCGCCGTCAAACCCCCCTCCCCAACCACCGCCGTCAAACCCCCCTCCCCAACCACCGCCGTCAACCCCCCTCCCCATCCACCCCCGCCTCTCGTTTTTCTTTTTGTTTCCCATTGTAGACAGAAGGCTTCTGTATTAATATAGATTTGACAAGTTAGGTGCTTAAGTACCGATTTCGACATTCATTTATTTGAGTAGTCGCCATTTTTCAACCCCGCATTCTTCTCTCCTGTACGAGATGTTTATTTTTTTTTTTGTCCTGCGGTTTCAGCCTTGAAAGTGATGACATCATGGAAGGAAAAATATTTCCGAATGTTTCTAGAGATTTATTGGCATGCATGTGTTATGGAAATGAATATATGAAAATATCCTAAGATTTGCCAATGTGCTCATATCCTGCATTGTACTGCCTATATAGCATAAATGTATCCCTTTAAGTACTTGCCTTTAAAAGAAATTAGTGGTGAGTGTTTTGATATCAAGTATTGCTTACTGTGAGTTATAGATTGTGTGTAGTCAAATGGTGAAGTTTACATGGTCTTGGAGTGTTGCCAGTGTCTAGAATGTTTTAGTAACAAGGGAAGATGTTACGGGGTCTGGGAGTGTTGCCAATGTCTAGAATGTTTTAGTAACAAGGGAAGATGTTACAGGGTCTGGAAATGTTGCCACTGTCTAGAATGTTTAAGTAACAAGGGAAGATGTTACTGGGTTCGGGAGTGTTGCCAATGTCTAGAATGTTTTAGTAGTTAAGAGAAAGAGGAGCACCACAAGGTTCTATTCAGATAAAAAGGTGGGTGCTCACCATGTCATGGAACCAACACATGAAAACAGCAGAAACAGACATGACATATTAGAAAGTATGGGAGCACACCCGTGATACTACAAAATATATACAAAATTTTATTAGCACAGTGTACAGATCTGTACACTGTGTTAATAACATTTTGTATATATTTTGTAGTATCACGGGTGTGCTCCCATACTTTCTAATATGTCATGTCTGTTTCTGCTGTTTTCATAGAATGTTTTAGGAACAAGGGAAGATGTTACAGGGTCCGGGAGTGTTGCCAGTGTCTAGAATGTTTTAGTAACAAGGGAAGATATTACAGGGTCCGGGAGTGTTGACAATGTCTAGAATGTTATAGTAACAAGGGAAAATGTTACAGGGTCTGGCAGTGTTGCCAATGTCTAGAATGTTTTAGTAACAAGGGAAGATGTTTCAGGGTCTGGGAGTGTTGCCAGTGTCTAGAATGTTTTAGTAACAAGGGAAGATGTTACAGGGTCCGGGAGTGTTGCCATTGTCTAGAATGTTTAAGTAGCAAGGAAGATGTTACAGGGTCTGGGAGTGTTGCCAGTGTCTAGAATGTTTTAGTAACAAGGGAAAATGTTACAGGGTCCAGGAGTGTTGCCAATGTCTAGAATGTTTTAGTAACAAGGGAAGATGTTGCATGGTCTGGGAGTGTTGCCAATGTCTAGAATGTTTTAGTAACAAGGGAAGATGTTACAGGGTTCGGGAGTGTTGCCAATGTCTAGAATGTTTTAGTAACAAGGGAAGATGTTACAGGGTCTGGAAGTGTTGCCAATGTCTAGAATGTTTTAGTAACAAGGGAAGATTTACAGGGTCTGGGAGTGTTGCCAATGTCTAGAATGTTATAGTAACAAGGGAAAATGTTACAGGGTCTGGCAGTGTTGCCAATGTCTAGAATGTTTTAGTAACAAGGGAAGATGTTTCAGGGTCTGGGAGTGTTGCCAGTGTCTAGAATGTTTTAGTAACAAGGGAAGATGTTACAGGGTCCGGGAGTGTTGCCATTGTCTAGAATGTTTAAGTAGCAAGGAAGATGTTACAGGGTCTGGGAGTGTTGCCAGTGTCTAGAATGTTTTAGTAACAAGGGAAAATGTTACAGGGTCTGGAAGTGTTGCCAATGTCTAGAATGTTTTAGTAACAAGGGAAGATGTTGCATGGTCTGGGAGTGTTGCCAATGTCTAGAATGTTTTAGTAACAAGGGAAGATGTTACAGGGTTCGGGAGTGTTGCCAATGTCTAGAATGTTTTAGTAACAAGGGAAGATGTTACAGGGTCTGGAAGTGTTGCCAATGTCTAGAATGTTTTAGTAACAAGGGAAGATTTACAGGGTCTGGGAGTGTTGCCAATGTCTAGAATGTTTTAGTAACACGGGAAGATGTTACAGGGTCTGGAAGTGTTGCCAATGTCTAGAATGTTTTAGTAACAAGGGAAGATTTACAGGGTCTGGGAGTGTTGCCAATGTCTAGAATGTTATAGTAACAAGGGAAAATGTTACAGGGTCTGGCAGTGTTGCCAATGTCTAGAATGTTTTAGTAACAAGGGAAGATGTTTCAGGGTCTGGGAGTGTTGCCAGTGTCTAGAATGTGTTAGTAACAAGGGAAGATGTTACAGGGTCCGGGAGTGTTGCCATTGTCTAGAATGTTTAAGTAGCAAGGAAGATGTTACAGGGTCTGGGAGTGTTGCCAGTGTCTAGAATGTTTTAGTAACAAGGGAAGATGTTACAGGGTTCGGGAGTGTTGCCAATGTCTAGAATGTTTTAGTAACAAGGGAAGATGTTACAGGGTCTGGAAGTGTTGCCAATGTCTAGAATGTTTTAGTAACAAGGGAAGATTTACAGGGTCTGGGAGTGTTGCCAATGTCTAGAATGTTTTAGTAACACGGGAAGATGTTACAGGGTCTGGAAGTGTTGCCAATGTCTAGAATGTTTTAGTAACAAGGGAAGATGTTACAGGGTCTGGGAGTGTTGCCAATGTCTAGAATGTTTTAGTAACAAGGGAAGATATTACAGGGTCCGGGAGTGTTGCCAATGGCTAGAATGTTTTAGTAACAAGGGAAAATGTTACAGAGTCGTGGAGTGTTGCCAATGTCTAGAATGTTTTACTAACAAGGGAAAATGTTACAGGGTCTGGCAGTGTTGCCAATGTCTAGAATGTTTTAGTAACAAGGGAAGATGTTACAGGGTCCGTTTACGTTGCCAATGTATAGAATGTTTTAGTAACAAGGGAAGATTTTACAGACTATGGGAGTGTTGCCAGTGTCTAGAATGTTTTAGTAACAAGGGAAGATGTTCCCTAACACCAGATAATGAAGGACTGCGATGGGTCAATAACAACCGAATGATGGAGAAAATGCAAGGATACATATGTTATTAGAATAAATTTGCATAATCCAATCAGCTCTCAGCTATTAGTGAACAATGATTAGTTTAATATTTTGTAAACAATTAATGAATGATCTTACTCTGAGGTTACCACCCCCAGAATTATCTGTATAACCTTATATGCTTCCTTGTAAACTTACAATCCTCCCATACTTGCACCCAAGTGAAGTGTGGTGATTTGTCCACGGACACTTATTATTATTGATTTGGAAAGTATACAGTTAAGGAGAGGGACATAGTTTTGATGTCCCAATTAACCCATCCACAACACATGTGGTATATATAGATTATTTTTTATTCTATTATTTCAATTATTTGCCTATTACTGTACAGTGAGGGGCGACGGGTGACTTGATGGAAAGCTGGAGAATGCCGAAGGGTACAAGGTAATCGCTCGGGTGCAGAAGTATGAGAAGGACTAACACCCCTGACCATAGGTAGCATGCCCCAATACCCACCATCATCCAAACCGCCAGGCCTGACACCAAAGAATAAAGAAATAAAAAGAAATAAATTATAATTCATCACAATATATATATATATATATATATATATATATATATATATATATATTATATATATATAGATTACTCTGTGTGCAGAATTATTAGGCACATTAGTATTTTGATCACATGATACTTTTTATCCATGTTGTCCTACTCCAAGCTGTATAGGCTGAGAGCCAACTACCAATTAAGTAAATCAGGTGATGTGCATCTCTGTAATGAGGAGGGGTGTGGTGTAATGACATCAACACCCTATATAAGGTGTGCTTAATTATTAGGCAAATGCCTTTCCTTTGGCAAAATGGGTCAGAAGAGAGATGTGACGGCTCTGAAAAGTCCAAAATTGTGAGATGTCTTGCAGAGGGATGCAGCAGTCTTGAAATTGCCAAACTTTTGAAGCGTGATCACCGAACAGTCAAGTGTTTCATGGCAAATAGCCAACAGGGTCGCAAGAAGCATGCTGGGCAAGAAAAGCGCAAAATAACTGCACATGAATTGAGGAAAATGAAGCATGAAGCTGCCAAGATGCCATTTGCCACCAGTTTTGCCATATTCAGAGCTGCAACGTTACTGGAGTATCAAAAAGCACAAGGTGTGCCATGCTCAGGGACATGGCCAAGGTAAGAAAGGCTGAAAAATGACAACCTCTGAACAAGAAACATGAGATAAAATGTCAAGACTGGGCCAAGAAATATCTTGAGACTGATTTTTCAAAGGTTTTATGGACTGATGAAATGAGAGTGACTCTTGATGGTCCAGATGGATGGTCCAGAGGCTGGATCAGTAGAGGGCAGAGAGCTCCACTCCGACTCAGACACTAGCAAGGTGGAGGTGGGGTACTGGTATGGGCTGGTATCATCAAAGATGGACTTGTCAGACCTTTTCAGGTTGAGGATGGAGTGAAGCTCAACTCCCGGACCTTCTGCCAGTTTCTGGAAGACAACTTCTTCAAGCAGTGGTAGAGGAAGAAGTCGGTATCGTTCAAGAAAAACATGATTTTCATGCAGGACAATGCTCCATCACATGCATCCAACTACTCCACAGCGTGGCTGGCCAGTAAAGGTCTAAAAGAAGAAAAAATAATGACATGGCCCCATTGTTCACCTGATCTGAACCCCATAGAGAACCTGAGGTCCCTCCTAAAATGTGAGATCTACAAGGAGGGAAAACAGTACACCTCTGGGAACAGTGTCTGGGAGGGAAAACAGTACACCTCTGGGAACAGTGTCTGGGAGGCTGTGGTGGCTGCTGCACGCAATGTGGATCGTAAATAGATCAAGCAACTGACACAATCTATGGATGGAGGCTGCTGAGTGTCATCATAAAGAAAGGTGGCTAGATTGGGCACTAATTTTTTTTGTGTTTTATTTTTGCATGTCAGAAATGTTTATTTCTAAATTTTGTGCAGTTATATTGGTTTACCTCGTGAAAATAAACAAGTGAGATGGGAATATATTTGGTTTTTATTAAGTTGCCTAATAATTCTGCACAGTGAGGGTACCGTAACACGTCGCAACATTGCATGCAATTTCACTTGCAATTTGCTGATTGCTGTGAAATTGTGGACACATTGTTACATTTGTACACAGCAACAAAATGAACAATGTGTCCATGCTTTCACTGCAAATAGCAAATTGCAAGTGAAATTGCATGCAATGTTGCGATGTGTAACGGTACCCTAATAGTCACCTGCACACACAGATATCCTCCTAAGAGCCAAATCTAAAAAAAAAACCTCCATCTTCCAAAATATTAAGCTTTATATATATATATATATATTATGTGATGAATTATAATTTACTTCCTTTACATAATTTACATAATATATATCTACTATATAATTGCCGTAGGCACGTTTGTGTCGGCCCCCGGCACGCCGTGGCTATGTCACACTGTGACGTCACCACGTCGTGCGAGGCATTGCCCGCATAGCGGGCATTGCGACCCCTCGCCGCTGTCATCCCGCTCCGGAGCAGCTGCTGTCAGCACATGCTGACACAGTGCTCCGGAGCCTGTGCCCCTGTGCCCGTGTGCCTCTGTGCACTGTACTCACACCCCGGGCACTCACACCGTGCTGACACCCCGGGCACACACACGGTGCTCAGCTGCACAGCCTCCTCACAACACAGTGTTTCTTATGCGGTCCCCATAAGGATTACCGCAACCGCGCCGCATTGCGAGTCGCTGGCTGAGTGCGAGCACTTGCGGCGCGGTTGCGGTAATCCCCATAAGGATTACGGCAACCGCGCCGCAAGTGCAAGTTGCGGCGCGGTTGCGGTAATCCCAATACAAAGTATAGGGGGACTTGCGGCAAGTGCGGTTTTGTCGCACCTGCCGCAAGTCCCCCTATACTTTGTATGGGGATTACCGCAACCGCGCCGCAGATGCGGTTTTTTAATAAAATAATAAAATAAATAAATAAAATAATAAATAATAAAATAAATACATTAAATAAAATAATCTTAATACAAATAAATTCACTTAAAATAACAAATAATAAATAAATTTAATAATAATAAAAATTGTAAAAAAAAATAAATAAATAAATAATAAAATAAAAAATAATAATAAAAAAAAAAAATATATATTAAATTAAGATATTAATTACATTACCTAATTAAAATATAATAAAATAAAATAAATTTAATTAAAATAAAAAAATGAATATACAAAAAAATATAATTAATAATATATTAATATAAAATAAAAATGCTAATAATAATGATATTAATGCTATGAATACAGCTATTAATGCTATTATTAATGCTATTAATGCTATTAATAATGTTATTAATGCTATTATTAATGCTAATAATGCTATTAATAATGTAATTAATGCTATTATTAATGCTAATAATGCTATTATTAATGCTATTAATGCTATTAATAATGCTATTAATGGTAATAATAATGCTATTAATGCAATTAATAATGTTATTAATGCTATTATTAATGCTATTAATGCTAATAATAATGCTATTAATGCTATTAATAATGTTATTAATGCTATTATTAATGCTAATAATGCTATTATTAATGCTATTAATGCTAATAATAATGCTATTAATGCAATTAATAATGTTATTAATGCTATTATTAATGCTATTAATGCTAATAATAATGCTATTAATGCTATTAATAATGTTATTAATGCTATTATTAATGCTAATAATGCTATTATTAATGCTATTAATGCTATTAATAATGCTATTAATGCTAATAATAATGCTATTAATGCTATTAATAATGTTATTAATGCTATTACTAATGCTAATAATGCTATTAATGCTAATAATATTGCTATTAATGCTATTAATAATGTTATTACTGCTATTATTAATGCTAATAATGCTATTATTTATGCTATTAATGCTCATAATACTGCTAGTAATGCTATTAATAATGCGATTACTGCTAATAATAATGCTATTCCTTATATTATTGCTTTTGATGAGGCGATTATTATTTAAAAATCTTTAAAAAAACAATAAACATATTTTACATACCTGATGCATTTGCATCTGGCTAACAGCTCTAACTACTATAATCAAATTAATGCACTTTCTAGAATCCCGATGCATTTGCATCGGGCTCACAGCTAGTATATATATATATATATATATATATATATATTATGTGATGAATTATAATTTACTTCCTTTTATTTCTTTATTCTTTGGTGTCAGGCCTGTGGTTTGGATGATGGTGGGTGTTGAGGCATGCTTCCTATGGTCAGGGGTGTTAATGCTTCTCATACCTCTGCACACGAGCTATTACCTTGCACCTTTGGGCATTCTCCAGCTTTCCATCAGGTCACCCGTCGCCCCTCAATGGCCATGAGAGGGTGGGATGTTGCTTCCGGAGATAGTGCAGGTGCTCACTTCGCCCCTGTGTATTGCGATCTGGGAGACTTCAGATTTTCTCTTAACTCTTCAGGTATAAATAGCCATTTCTTAAAATCTTGATATTTCTTCCTTTCTTTTCCTTTATTACCCTCTTACCCTTATTCTCCCCTGGACGGCTGATGATACAAATAAAGGTCAGGAATGACCTATTGTGATTATAGCAAGATAAGAGTTACTTTACTCTGTTCCTCTTATTGAAAAGGATATACTGTACGTATATGTAGTTACTTGTTTGATCCTTTACTTTCTTACATTTGTCTCATTTTAAAGACAAAACTCAAATTGTTGTCAGACGTTAATATGGTAAATAATACTGTGATATACAATTTGAAGAATAATTTGTAAAGTCATGGCCAAACGTTTTGAGAATGATACAAATATTAATTTTAATAAAGTCTACTGCTTCAGTTTTTCTAATGGCAATTTGCATATACTCCAGAATGTCATAAAGAGTGATCAGCTTAACAGCAATTATTTGCTAAGTCAATATTTGCCTAGAAAATGAACTTTAACCCCCAAAACACATTACAACATCATTGCAGTCCTGCCTTAAAAGGAGCAGCTAACATCGTTTTAGTGATTGTTCCATTAACACAGGTGTGGGTGTTGATGAGGACAGGGCTGGCAAACAATCAGTCATGATTAAGTAAGAATGACACCACTGGACACTTTAAAATGAGGCTGGAGCTTGGTATCATTGTTTCTCTTCAGTTAACCATGGTTATCTCTAAAGAAACACGTGCAGCCATCATTGCACTGCACAAAAATGACCTAACAGGAAGAGTATCGCAGCTAGAAAGATTGCACCTCAGTCAACAATCTATCGCATCATCAAGAACTTCAAGGAGAGAGCTTCCATTGTTGTCAAAAAGGCTCCAGGGCGCCCAAGAAAGACCAGCAAGCGCCAGGACCGTATCTTAAAACTGTTTCAGCTGCGGGATGGGACTACCAGCAGTGCCGAGCTTGCTCAAAAATGGCAGCAGGCTGGTGTGAGCGCTTCTGCACGCACTGTGAGACTGCGGAGACTCTTTGAGCAAGGCCTGGTTTCAAGGAGGGCAGCAAAGAAGCCACTTCTCTCCAGAAAAAAACATCAGGGACCGACTGATATTCTGCAAAAGGTACAGGGAGTGGACTGCTGAGGACTGGGGTAAAGGTACAGGGAGTGGACTGCTGAGGACTGGGGGAAAGGTACAGGGAGTGGACTGCTGAGGACTGGGGTAAAGGTACAGGGAGTGGACTGCTGAGGACTGGGGGAAAGGTACAGGGAGTGGACTGCTGAGGACTGGGGTAAAGGTACAGGGAGTGACTGCTGAGGACTGGGAAAGGTACAGGGAGTGGACTGCTGAGGACTGGGGAAAGGTACAGGGAGTGGACTGCTGAGGACTGGGGGAAAGGTACAGGGAGTGGACTGCTGAGGACTGGGGGAAAGGTACAGGGAGTGGACTGCTGAGGACTGGGGGAAAGGTACAGGGAGTGGACTGCTGAGGACTGGGGAAAAGGTACAGGGAGTGGACTGCTGAGGACTGGGGGAAAGGTACAGGGAGTGGACTGCTGAGGACTAGGGGAAAGGTACAGGGAGTGGACTGCTGAGGACTGAGGGAAAGGTACAGGGAGTGGACTGCTGCGGACTGGGGGAAAGGTACAGGGAGTGGACTGCTGAGGACTGGGGGAAAGGTACAGCGAGTGGACTGCTGAGGACTGGGGGAAAGGTACAGGGAGTGGACTGCTGAGGCCTGGGGGAAAGGTACAGGGAGTGGACTGCTGAGGACTGGGGGAAAGGAACAGGGAGTGGACTGCTGAGGACTGGGGGAAAGGTACAGGGAGTGGACTGCTGAGGACTGGGGGAAAGGTACAGGGAGTGGACTGCTGAGGACTGAGGGAAAGGTACAGGGAGTGGACTGCTGAGGACTGGGGGAAAGGTACAGGGAGTGGACTGCTGAGGACTGGGGGAAAGGTACAGGGAGTGGACTGCTGAGGACTGGGGGAAAGGTACAGGGAGTGGACTGCTGAGGACTGGGGTAAAGTAATTTTCTCTGATGAATCCCCTTTTCGATTGTTTGGGACATCTGGAAAACAGCTTATTCGGAGAAGAAGAGGTGAGCGCTACCACCAGTCTTGTCTCATGCCAACTGTAAAGCATCCTGAAACCATTCATGTGTGGGGTTGCTTCTCAGCCAAGGGAATCGGCTCACTCACAGTCTTGCCTAAAAAACACAGCCATGAATAAAGAATGGTACCAGAATGTCCTCCAAGAGCAACTTCTCCCAACCGTCCAAGAGCAGTTTGGCGCCCAACAATGCCTTTTCCAGCATGATGGAGCACCTTGCCATAAAGCAAAGGTGATAACTAAATGGCTCAGGGAACAAAACAGAGATTTTGGGTCCATGGCCTGGAAACTCCCCAGATCTTAATCCCATTGAGAACTTGTGGTTAATCATCAAGAGACGGGTGGACAAACAAAAACCAACAAATTCTGCCAAAATGCAAGCATTGATTATGCAAGAATGGAAGAATGGAAGAATGGAAGAATGGACGGCTATCAGTCAGGATTTGGTCCAGAAGTTGATTGAGAGCAGCCAGGGAGAATTGCAGAGGTCCTGAAGAAGAAGGGGCAACACTGCAAATATTGACTTGCTGCATTAACTCCTTCTAACTGGCAATAGAACCTTTTGGTCTCATAATATGATTGCAATTATATTTCTGTATGTGATATAAACATCAGACAAACACAAATAAAAACCAGAGGGCAGCAGATCATGTGAAAATATCATTTTGGTGTCATTCTCAAAACTTTTGGCCATGACTGTACTCAATAAGAAATCAGAACAACGTTTGTATTGTTTGAAAAATTTTTTTTTGATTAATAAAAACAAATTTAACTAAAAAAAAAAATACGTCAACTTTAAAACAGATCCAACTTCAAACCACGGGGCCTCCATGACTAAGGCTGTACTTGCTGAAACGCATCGGATTGGGCACCGTCGCCCTGTGATTTAAAGTTTAGATGTGTTTTAAAGTTGCTAACAAAGACTACATCTTTTAAAGCATTTCTCCGGACGCTGGATTCTTCTCTTCATTTTGGACAATGAAAAAAAATCACCTTTTTAAAAACACACAATGAAAAATTATCACCTTTCAAAAACACATCATTTTTTTCCACCATGTTGGATAGCTCCGGCTGGTAGCTTATCCAATATATATGTTGGAATTCAGTCTGAGGCTGCGGTAAAATTTGCCAATGCAATTGCGGTTGCCCCTCCAGATCCGGAGGCGGTAACTGCAATTGCCTGCACACACATTTTTTTGGAAAATTGTGTGCAGGAAACCGCAATCCGGTAACCGGCTTGCTCTGGATGTGTAAGTGATGCCGCAGGGATGAACAAAGTGTTAAATGTGTATTAAAACATTAATCATTAATATTAGCTGTGGGCAACATGTCTCTAGGGGGTGCCCACCCCCCCAGAGACATTCCGTTCACTCCACTCAGCATGTTAGTGGTTAATAAGGCATTTACAATAAGCCGCCTATTGTCGGCTTTGTAGAAATGTATGAATGAAGCCGTGACTCCCCTGACACTAGAGCAGATACTATACGCAATGTACGTATAGTATCTGCCGCTGTCCGAGGTCCTGGAACTATTAACATCAGGTCTATGGGCAGCGCACAACCATAGACCTAATGTTAATGGTTACAGGACCCTGGACAGCGGCTGATACTATACGTACATTACGTACAGTATCTACTCTAGTGTCAGGGGAGCTGCGGCTTCATTCATACATTTCTACAAAGCCGACAATAGCCGGCTTCTGTAAATGCCTTATTAACTCCTAACATGCTGAGTGGAGTGGACTTTAATGTCTCTAGGGGAGAGGGCACCCCCTAGAGACATGTTGCCCACAGCTAATATTCATATTTAATATGTTAATACACATTTAACACTTTGCTTATCGATGAGCAAAGTATACAGTAATCACATTGCTCCGGATTACACATCCCGAGCAATCCGGTTACCGCATTGCAGGGCACACAACGGCTCCGAAAACTGCAGCCTGCATGATTTTTCCTGCAGGCTGCATATCCGGAGCCGGTAACCGGATTGCATGTAGAGCAATCCGGTTACAATAATGGGCTCTTATGGGGAGCGGTCCCTGCTCCGGTTTCCAAAATAGAACCGCATATGTGACCCTAGCCTAATTCATTTTTAGCAAAAAAAAAAACGTTTAAACATCAAGTCGGTAACAATTCGACTTAAAAATATATAAGTCCAAAACAGTCAAGAAAAATAAAATAACCTAATAACCCTGAGGAAGTAGCTTGCATGCTACGAAATGTGTCTGCAGAATAATAGCTCTTTGAAGTTCTGGTGTCTCCGTGGGTCAGGGCGGACGTCTTAAACCCGTTCTTTCCTCATTGGCATCAGACTTCTTATCCCACGGGGGCCTGCAACGGTCATCATTCATCCTGGTGACTAAGGTGGTTGTGTCTGACACAACCCAAAAAGGTGAGATGTACCCGTAGAGTACACTCCACTGTATCACATTAACGGCCCTATGTGCGCTCTTTCTTTCCTTTTAGTATGGATCACTGTTGACAGATCCACTTTACCAGAATCGGTAGTAGACTCCGCTAACTCATAGGTACTTTTAGAAAAGAGGGTGCGTTAAATTGATGAATATTTTCCGAGCCCGTTATTGTCTATCATAGTTCTATGGGTTCTCGGCCAACTCTACGGACCATGTTGGAGTTATAACAAACGGTAATAGGTAAATAACATCAATACTTTTGCATTTTTCAGGACATTGATATTTCTATATTTTTCTCGTTCCACAGGAACCTCTCAACAACCTCTACAAAGGGAGCGGAGAATACGGATTTTGCTCCGCACATCTACAAGGGTCCGTTGCGATCGTCTCAATGGTCTACACGTGTCCCCCGGGGTCATTGGTAATGGAAGACAAAAAATTCACTCCTAATAGACAGTGTGCTTGACAAAGCCAATATGGTAGCGCTCAAAGCCCAAATTACTGTTAGCCTGATGACTTGCGAGTATATTATAAACTATCTACATGGCTTCTGCTTTCCTTTTTTTATGACAGGATGAAGCATATTTGAAAACCTATGCTCATGTTTTATTTAATTTTTTTATATTGTATCTAGTGGTTGCCTGACTGTAGTTGTGTCATTTGCATAATTATTGCATTAGGAAGCAAATGGGAGATTGGCTGAAAATAGCCCTTAAGCACTTACTCTATTTTAAACTGCTCCGCGTTGCCCCGGTGCTTGATTTCCTACACAGCGGATATGCAAATAAGAGCATAATATCGCTAGCACATGTTTGCTTAAAGGGACATACATAAGTCTTAAAAAAGTACACAGCGGTATATTACTCGCATTGATTACATAGAAGTCCTAACGAGATTGACGCCAGACTTTGGGTCAAGGAATTAGAAGACCCCAATATTAAGAACTTTTCAAAAGTAATTGACATTTTCAGATTTAGATTTGATAACTATTATAGGGGTGGGATATTTTTTAAAGTAAACCTTAGTATGGAACTTTTTAGGTCTTTAATTAGTGACATAACTATTCCCAAAGCTGTGGCTTCACTTAAAAGGATTTGTCAGCAGATTTTTGCTATGTAAACTGAGGAATAGCATGCTGCAGGGGTTAAAAATTGAAAATCACCTGTGCCTCTCTTAACAGGCTACGTGCTATTGGTTACGTAAATTAAATGCTTTATCACCTGGTGATTATCATTACGGGACTACAATGCCCCCTGCACAATCTCTATTGAGAGCCTGATGTGGACAGTGGCAACTCTATTTCTATAGACATTGTACATACGGAGCCTAGTGTGGGCAGGGACAGCTCTGTGTCTATAGACATTGTACATACAGAGCCAGGTGTAGGCAGGGGCATCTCTCTGTCTATAGACATTGTACATACAGAGGTTAGTGTGGACAAGGACTGCTCTCTGTTTATAGACTTTGTGCATACAGAGCCCAGTGTGGGTGGGGGCAACTATCTATAAACATTGTATATATAGAGCCTGGTGTGGGCGGGGGCAGCTCTCTGTTCATAGACATTGTACATACAGAGCTTAGTGTGGGCAAGGACAGCTCTCTGTCTATAGACATTGTACATACAGAGCCCAGTGCGGGCGGAGCAGCTCTCTGTCTATAAGCATTGTATACACAGAGCCTGGTGTGGGCTGAGGTAGCTCTCTATCTATAGACAATGTACATACAGATAAAATAAATAGAATTTTGGGGTTCAGCGCACTGAATAAAAAACGGCGTATAAAAATTAATCTATATTCATTAAAAATTAAAACAATATTTTATTGATTTCTCGTGCTGCCATGTATTATATGAAAAACATTAAAAGCGATAAATATGTATCAAAGAGGATCCATTCAGGGAATATGTCCCATCAGAATTTTCTGTAGGCCTTTTCCTATAGTCCTGGCGTAGGTGCTATGAATTACTTCGTTTGTTTTCTTTTATTATTCTTTTGATAATCCTATAGGAAATTAAATTTAGTGTGTAATTAAGATCCCCCTGGTAAAAAAAAAAAAAAAAAAACCTTATTTAATCTATATGCTATATTACATTACACAGCAAGTGACTTATAGTGTTTGATATCTGTATCTTCAGAATTAAGAACTGCATCTTCGATCCTAGGAGAATATTAGAAGGTTACATCCCTTTGTATACAGGTATCAACGCTATATTTTTGGTTTTATACTTTATTTTCTAGCAATGTCTGCAACATTTAGGGTGTAAAACTACTCCCATAGACCTTATAAGTTATAATTTCACTCGTGTTTCAGATGCTAAGTATAAACCTATCGCATACTGGGAGAACCGTAGAAAACAATACGACAGCTGACAAATAACCCCTATCCATCAGAAAGGTAGGCAACCGTCGTGCTCACCTTCTCAAAAGACATCTTCTTTATGCAGGTCTCATATATCCATTCTTACACACTAAATTTCATTTCCTATAGGATTATCAAAAGAATAATAAAAGAAAACAAACGAAGTAATCCATAGCACCTACGCCAGGACTATAGGAAAAGGCCTACAGAAAATTCTGATGGGACATATTCCCTGAATGGATCCTCTTTGATACATATTTATCGCTTTTAATGTTTTTCATATAATACATGGCAGCACGAGAAATCAATAAAATATTGTTTTAATTTTTAATGAATATAGATTAATTTTTATACGCCGTTTTTTATTCAGTGCGCTGAACCCCAAAATTCTATTTATTTTACGTGTAAGGGCGAGTGTCTCAGCCATAGAGGTATTCCTACACGGAGGTCCTCAGGGGTTTCCTAGCAGCACACGGACACTCAGTGGTGTATGAGCACACTACTTCGTGTCCGTCAATATCTTTACGGCCAGCTCCAGTGTCATCCTGTACATAATTAATGTACATACAGAGCCTGGTGTGGGCGAGGACCACTCTCTGTCTATAGACATTGTGCATACAGTGCCTGGTGTGGGTGGAGGTGGCTCTCTGTCTATAGACATTGTATATACAGAGCCTGGTGTGGGTGGAGCCAGCTCTCTGTCTGTAGACATTGAACATACAGAGCCTGGTGTGGGTGAGGCCAACTCTCTGTCTATAGACATTGTATATACAGAGCCTGGTGAGGGCGGGGGCAGCTCTCTGTCTGTAGACATTGTACATATAGAGCCTGGTGTGGGAGGGCGCAACTTTCTGTCTCTAGACACTGTACAAACAGAACCTGGTGTGGGCAGGGCAGCTCCCTATATATAAACATTCTACATACAGAGCCTGGTGTGGGAGGAGGCATCTCTGTCTATAGACATTATACATACAGAGTCCAGTGTGAGCGGGGGCAGCTCTCTGTCTATAGACTTTGTATATACAGAGCCTGGTGTGGGCGGGGGCAGCTCTGTCTATAGACATTATACATACAGAGCCTGGTGTGGGCGGTGGCAGCTCTCTGTCTATAGACATTGTATATACAGAACCTTTTGTGGGTGGGGGCAGCTCTGTGTCTATAGACATTGTATATACAGAGCATGGTGTGGGTGGGGGCAGCTTTCTGTCTATAGACATTGTACATACAGAGCCTGGTGTGGGAGGAGGCAGCTCTGTCTATAGACATTATACATACAGAGCCCAGTGTGAGCGGGGGCAGCTCTCTGTCTATAGACATTGTATATACAGAGCCTGGTGTAGGTGGGGGCAGCTCTCTGTCTATAGACATTGTATATACAGAGCCTGGTGTGGGTGGGGGCAGCTCTCTATCTATAGACATTGAATATACAGAGCCTGGTGTGGGTGGGGGCACCTCTGTGTCTATAGACATTGTACATACAGAGCCTAGTGTGTGGTGGCAGCTCTCTGTCTATAGACATTGTATACACAGAACCTGGTGTGGGTGGGGGCAGCTCTGTGTCTGTAGACATTGTACATACAGAATCTAATGTGAGCGGGGCCAGCTGTCTATAGACATTGTACATACAGAGCCTGGTGTGCGTGGGGGCAGCTCTCTGTCTATAGACATTGTACATACAGAGCCTGGTGTGTGTGGGGGCAGCTTTCTGTCTATAGACATTGTACATACAGAGCCTGGTGTGGGTGGGGACAGCTCTCTGTCTATAGAAATTGTACATACAGAGCCTTGTGAGGGCAGGAGGGTGCATTGCTTGACTAGTGGGTAAACCAAACCTACAGTCTGTGCCACTTCCTTAGATCAACATTTACTGGGTAACATGCACCGATCCAGAGGGAAAACCATGTAGGGGATATCCTAAATATTATGGACGTGCTCCCAATGTAGGGTCTTGTAGATTGAGCTTTTATAGGGTTAGAAATCAAACAGGCCCTAGGTCTAAGGTAACCTGTCACCACATTTTTTTACTATAGGCATTTCACAGGGCCCTGACTCCCCCTGTGCTTTGGTCCAATGGGTGTGCTCCTCTTTTCCCATCTGTGCATAAAAACCCTCCTCCAGTTCTGATTGATGTGGATGACGTGTCCAGTCATTCACATAGCTGAACAAAGTCTTGCGCCTGCGCGGTAGCCCCATCAGCCGAGAAGGGACATTTTGCTTTGCCATAGTACAGGCAGAGCAAAGGACATTAATGCACATGCAAGCAGTAGGACAGAACAAAGTGCGCCTGCATGGCCGGCGATGCTACTGCGCAGGTGCAAGACTTTGTTCAGCTATGTGAATGACGTAGGACACTCCATCCACATCAATCAGAACCGGATGAGCGGAGAGGAGGAACAGACGTCGGTAGGAGCGCGCCCATTGGACTGGAACAGTCTCATTTAAATACAGTGCAGGACCAAATCAAATAAAATTAACTTTGTTAATGGTAAAACCCTTCTAGTTAATTGTTTTGATCTTAAGTGCAACGTCCACATGGGCCAAGGGGTACTCGGTAGCCGGTGATACTTCTGGGAAGTCACAAAGGCTGTGGCCCAGCTTCGTGGCCCTGTCTGTGCAGTGAATGGGGTATTTACAGGGAATAAGAGTCTTTTCATAACGCCATCTGTGGTATTCGGCCAGGGATGGCCGACGCTGCTTGGATGAGACCCAGGGGATGGTATTGTGGCAGCTAGGATGGTAACTCTCCCCATAGGTGGAGCAGCGCCCTGGGATATTATGCAAGAGTCTTTTGGGATGTTGGTAGTTGTAGTTGGGGTGCAGGAGCTGGCAAGGAGGGTGCGGGAACTAACAGGAGGACACAAAGGGGTGCAGTTTCATTACCTTTACTTGACAAAACGAGGTGCAGTCCGAGGGTACTGGTTACCAGATCCAGAAGGATCTGGTCAGCCTAGAAGCATTCGGGGTCCACCTCACCAGGTGGATTTAGAGGCCTTCCTGCTGTGCTTTAAATTTGGGGTCCTAGCTGCCTGTAAGCTACTGTGTGGCCCCTATTCCTGCTTTTCTGCTACTGCTCCCGCATGGCAGACAGCATGAGCCTATCATGGGCACCTCCGTGCTGGTGGCAGCTCTGGGCTCTCGCTATGCTGTTGTACTGCCGGGTATTTAGTGCGGCCGGAAAACTTACAGTCTCCCGTCCTCAAGATTCGGTTATCAGGATGTACAGTCCCCGCATAACCCAGTACTCTGGCGTCCTCTGTAGCACCACTCTGGGGTGAGCTTTTGGCAGCTCCACTCCCCAGAGCTCTCTCTTCTACGTCTTCTCATCTCCCTCTCCTCAGACTTTCTGCCTAACCCTCCTCCGTGCCGGAAACAGGGCAGCTCCCCTGAAATCAGGTGTAGAGCTCCTCCTTCAGGCCTGAAGTCAGGTTTTGTGTGTGCATGCTGTGGTTTACCTCACGTGGGGATCTCCTCCTGCATCTAAGTATGATGTCACCCCCGGTGAAGGTGGCAATGTCACAGTGGCAACCAGACCACTGGGGTGCCACATAAGCACATGTTCAAAATCACATTGCATATAAGAAAATAATTGCGTACTCACATTGCACTCGCATTACCCACGAATGACCCTATTAATTCCTACCCAGATGAAAATCGGTCCAATTATTTATAAGCTCACCTGACTTGCAGTTGGGTAAACAAGTTTTTGATCCCTTGCTGATTTTGTAAGCTTGCCCACTGACAAATACATGAGCAGTCTATAATTGTAAGGATAGGTTAATTTTAACAGTAATGGCCCCTTTACACGCAGCTACAGGTAACAGGTTTTCCACAGGTGACTTACTGGCTGCAGTGAAATCATGGAGACATTATTCCATTTGTACACAGCAACAAGATAGAACCTTGTCTCCATGATTTCACTGCAGCCAGTAAGTTACCTGTGGAAAACCTGTTACCTGTAGCTGCGTGTAAAGGGGCCATAAGAGATAGAATATCAAAAATAAAATCTAGGTAATCATATTGTCTAAATTTTATATGAGTTTTGAAGTGAGAAATAAGTATTTGATCCCTCTGGCAAACAATACTTAATACTTAGTGGCAAAACCCTTGTTGGCAGCACAGCAGTCAGACATTTCTTGTAGTTAATGATGAGGTTTGTGCACTAGTCACAAGGAATTTTGCTCAACTCCTCTTTACAGATCATCTCTAAATCATTAAAGGGAACATGTCAGGAGGAATTGTGGTCCACTCCCCTTTACAGATCATCTCTAAGTCGTTAAAGGGAACCTGTCAGCTGATTTATGCCCCCCCCCCCCAGCTATCACTGTCAGCCCTTGCAGCTACATACGGCAGTACTACTTTAATCATCCCTGTCTGAGCTCATAGTGTAATATTAAAGGTGGAAAAAAGTATGTGTACACTTACATTTCCTTATGTGGTTAGGGATGTGCTAAGAAGCTGCAGGGATAGGTAGTGATAGGTCAGGGGGTAAAAACAACCTTATAGGTTCCCTTTAAGCCTGGCTGGATTCAGTGAACCCAAACATCTGCAGGTTCGCCCTTCTCTACTAAGCACATCTTCAGTTTTGCACTTGGAACTTCGAGGATCAAAATATCTGATAATTCTGGGACAGTCAAACATTTTCTAAAAGTCCAGTAACATCATATAAAAGGAATAACAAATGTACAATATATTGTATCTAATCATGTGTATTATCAGCTTCCTGCCGTATGTCCACAAATCCCAGAATTCATTGTGCCGACCGGAAGCCGCGCCATATTAGCACACCTAAATGATTAGCATGGTAATATGGCACAGACTGGTGGCGACACCAATAACAGAAGCAGCCGCTACACACCCCACCCAGAGACCCCCGCAACCACCACCAGCAAGCCCCCATTCACCCCGCAAGCAACACCCCTGCACAGTCCCCGGACACCCCCGCCACAGATACTGACCTGACAGGGCCTGCAGTGATGTCACAGTCATGTGACTGATCAGATGACTCTGACATCAACACAGGTCCTGTAAGCAGAGAGCAACCAGATGCTCTCCCTGCAGTAAGCTCCCACATACCAAGCACAAAGCCCCTACACTCACTCAGCCTGAAATCAACCCCTCTCAGCCCACACTCACCCCCCTCAGCCTGCACTCATTGGCCCCCTTCAGCCCGCACTCACTCACTGACCCCCCCGACACACCGAGCACACAGCCTCTACACTCACTCAGCCCAAACTCACCACCCTCAGCCCACACTGACTCACCCCCTGAGCCCGCGCTCACTTACCCCCCCACAGCCCGCAATCACTCATCCTTCTCAGCCTGCGCTCACTCAACCCCCTCAGTCTGCATTCACTCATCCCCTCAGCCTGCACTCACTCACCCCCCTCAGCCCGCACTCACTCACCCCCTCAGCTCGCACTCACTCATCCCCCCTCAGCCTGCACTCACTCACTTACCCCCCTCAAACCGCACTCACTTACCCCTCTCAGCTCACACTCACTTACCCCCCTCAGCTTACACTCACTCACCCCTCTTCAGCTCACAATCACTCACACCCACCTCTGTCCGCACTCGCTCCCGCCCCACTGCCCAAAGTCTCCCCCCCAGCCCGCACTCACTCGAATGCGCTCAACTAGCTCATCACTTGGCCCATAGCCACTGCCCACCATGAAAATCTGTACCAGAGAGCAACTATGGGGGGGGTGGCTTGAGAGCAACCACAGGGAGAAGCCCAAGAGTTTGCACGGGGAGTAAAGAGAGCGTGCACAAGGGGAGGGCCTGCGAGCAAGCACGGGGGCAGCAAGGGACCATGGGGGACAGAGACAGACAATAGGGGGGCACAGAGAGACCAGAGTTGGGGGCAGAGAGTCAGCACAGGGGGTTTGAGAGCGACCACAGGGGAGGGCACAAGAGTGTTCACATGATGGGGCAGAAAGGCAGCACAGTGGGGGGGAAAAAACAGCGGACAGTGGAGAGACAGCCGCTGCCCTCAATGCCGCAATGCCCACCCCCATCGTGATGTCACCGCCCACCCAATGCAAAAGCATCCGGCTCCTATCTAGTAAATACATAACAATATAGTTGGGCACACTGTCTCAGCTGGTTTGTTTTCTATCTAGGCTCTCTATACGGTATATTTTTACATTCTGTTAATTCACTTTCTTAGATTCGCGTTGTCTGTAATTCTGTTGCCTAATAGCCACTAAATATCATAATGGAAAACAGAGAGCGAGTCGCTGGATTCAGCCAAAATACAATAGAAAAATCTGTTTGCTAAAGGTACAAATTATCCAAGGAAGCCAGCGCTTAATGCAATATTTAACATGGAAATAGGCCAATATACGAAAAATATGACGGTAACCGTTTGCAGATGTATTCATGGGTCCGGTACAAAAAATGTGGTCATGTTGCTGAACAGCTCCTCACGCATGTGATACATTGTGATGTATGGCGGCATTAACATGTGCACGAGGTGCGCTACACTACATCAGATCTATTGAAGTTCTAACATAATGACGAGGTAAAGACTTTCAATCAAACAATACACGGAAGGCGTCTCGTGCCGACACTTCCAGGGTCTCTGCTCTCATATGTTTTCTTCCTTAAACCATTATCTTATTTTTTGCTTATTCCAGGAGTTTATGGAAAGTTGCAGCTTTATAGTGCTTATCCCAGCAAATCATGGACACGTCTCGGGGCAGACATTGCGCCAGGAAATGAAATGTAGGTTATAACAGTGAAAGTTTAAACACAGAATATCTCAACATATCTTTATACCTGAACCAAAATATGCTGCCCTCAACCTCCCCAGGCTCCTCTGTAAACTGTAGTCTTTGCAGTTTCTGGTTCATAAGAGGCACATCATGTAGTTATATTCTTCTGGATATCAGCAGTATTATAGTAGTTATATTCTTGTACATACGAGCAGTATTATAGTAGTTATATTCTTGTATATAGGAGCAGTATTATAGTAGTTATATCCTTGTACATAGGGGCAGTATTATAGTAGTTATATTCTTGTATACATAGTAGCAGTATTACAGTAGTTATATTCTTGTACATAGGAGCAGTATTATAGTAGTTATATTCTTGTACATAGGAGCAGTATTATAGTAGTTATATTCTTGTATATAGGGGCAGTATTATAGTAGTTATATTCTTATACATAGGAGCAGTATTATAGTAGTTATATTCTTGTACATAGGAGCAGTATTATAGTAGTTATATTCTTGTACATAGGAGCAGTGTTATAGTAGTTATATTCTTGTACATAGGAGGCAGTATCATAGTAGTTATATTCTTGTACATGGGAGCAGTATTATAGTAGTTATATTCTTGTACATAGGGGCAGTATTATAGTAGTTATATTCTTGTACATAGGGGCAGTATTATAGTAGTTATATTCTTGTATATAGGAGCAGTATTATAGTAGTTATATTCTTGTACATAGGAGCTGTATTATAGTAGTTATACTCTTGTACATAGGAGCTGTATTATAGTAGTTATGTTCTTGTACATAGGGGCAGTATTATAGTAGTTATATTTTTGTACATAGGGGCAGTATTATAGTAGTTATATTCCTGTACATAGAGACAGTATTATGGTAGTTATATTCTTGTACATAGGAGCAGTTTTATAGCAGTTATATTCTTGTATATAGGAGCAGTATTATAGTAGTTATATTCTTGTACATAGGGGCAGTATTATAGTAGTTATGTTTTTGTACATAGGGGCAGTATTATAGTAGTTATATTTTTGTACATAGGGGCAGTATTATAGTAGTTATATTCTTGTACATAGAGGGTAGTATTATAGTAGTTATATTCTCATATATAGAGGGTAGTATAATAGTAGTTATATTCTTGTACATAGGGGCAGAATTATAGTACTTATATTCTTGTACATAGGAGCAGTATTATAGTAGTTATATTCTTGTACATAGGAGCAGTATTATAGTAGTTATATTCCTGTACATAGGGGCAGTATTATAGTAGTTATATTCTTGTACATAGGGGCAGTATTATAGTAGTTATATTCTTGTACATAGGGGCAGTATTATAGTAGTTATATTCTTGTACATAGGAGCAGTATTATAGTAGTTATATTCTTGTACATAGCGGCAGTATTATAGTAGTTACATTCTTGTACATAGGGAGCAGTATTATAGTAGTTATATTCTTGTACATAGGAGCAGTATTATAGTAGTTATATTCTTGTACATAGGAGCAGTATTATAGTAGTTATATTCCTGTACATAGGGGCAGTATTATAGTAGTTATATTCTTGTACATAGGGGCAGTATTATAGTAGTTATATTCTTGTACATAGGGGCAGTATTATAGTAGTTATATTCTTGTACATAGGAGCAGTATTATAGTAGTTATATTCTTGTACATAGCGGCAGTATTATAGTAGTTACATTCTTGTACATAGGGAGCAGTATTATAGTAGTTATATTCTTGTATATAGTAGCCGTATTATAGTAGTTATATTCTTGTACATAGGAGCAGTATTATAGTAGTTATATTCTTGTATATAGTAGCCATATTATAGTAGTTATATTCTTGTACATAGAAGCAGTATTATAGTAGTTATATTCTTGTACATAGGAGCAGTATTATAGTAGTTATATTCTTGTATATAGTAGCCGTATTATAGTAGTTATATTCTTGTACATAGGGAGCAGTATTATAGTAGTTATATTCTTGTATATAGGAGCAGTATTATAGTAGTTATATTCTTGTACATAGGAGCAGTATTATAGTAGTTATATTCTTGTACATAGGGAGCAGTATTATAGTAGTTATATTCTTGTATATAGGAGCAGTATTATAGTAGTTATATTCTTGTATATAGGGGGCAGTATTATAGTAGTTATATTCTTGTACATAGGGGCAGTATTATAGTAATTATATTCTTATACATAGGAGCAGTATTATAGTAGTTATATTCTTGTACATAGAAGCAGTATTATAGTAGTTATATTCTTGTACATAGGAGCAGTATTATAGTAGTTATATTCTCGTACATGGGGACAGTATTATAGTAGTTATATTCTTGTACATAGGGGCAGTATTACAGTAGTTATATTCTTGTATATAGGAGCAGTATTATAGTAGTTATATTCTTGTACATAGGGGCAGTATTATAGTAGTTATATTCTTGTACATGGGGACAGTATTATAGTAGTTATATTCTTGTACATAGGGGCAGTATTATAGTAGTTATATTCTTGTATATAGGAGCAGTATTATAGTAGTTATATTCTTGTATATAGGGACAGTATTATAGTAGTTATAATCTTGTACATAGGGACAGTATTATAGTAGTTATATTCTAATGCATACAGGACAGTATTATAGTAACTCTAGTGTTTTTACTAGGGGGGAAGTTTTCATCTGATAGACATTATGTTGAACACCTTCAATACATAAACTCATTTTTTTCAGATGTGCTGTCAGATATTACATTTTGCTATGTAATACTAGTTCCTACATTGCCATAAAACAGGACAATATTGTGTTTCATTATTTAGATTAATCTCTCTAAGGGCCTTTTCACATCAGCAGTAAAGTGCTGATCGTGGCAGTTGCGGTAAAAAAAACGCAACTGCCGCATTTACCGCATAACGGCCGCACTCACAGTTCACTTGCGGCAAGCCCCATGAAATGTTTATGGGGCTTGCGGCAGGTGCGGCAAGTGCGGTTTCGGCACTTGCGGCAGATGTGGCCGCAAAAAAAATGTGGCCAACCGCCGAAACTGCAATTATACCGCACTTGCCGCACCTGCCACAAGCCCCGTAGACATTGCTTTATCGCTGATGTGAAAAGGCCCTAATATCTTAATCTTTTCCTTATACACCTTTATCCATTCAATGTATTTTCATCAATAGGATTGCTCTAAATACTACTGTAGACTGGAGACCCGGAGATAAGGTTGTTATAAGTTCATCATCTTATGAAGCTCATCAGGCAGAACTTGTCCACCTCAGAGATATATATGGACCAATACTACGAATCTGGGGCAAACTGAGCTACTGGCATTCAGGTAAGAGTGAGCAGGCTGTATACTAGAATATTTACACCAACGAAGATAATAAAACTATATTCATGTAGTAAGAATTATTCTTAAAATTTACTTCTAAACTGCAAAAATGGTAACCTTGATTTTTTTTCCATAGAAAACCGCTTCTTTTGTATCAATTAATTTTTCTCAGTTATTTTTTATGAAGAATAAAGGTGTAGAATCCAGTGCCACTAAAATTCTTATTTCATGATTAAAAATTAAAAATCACACATCCTCCAGAGGAGCTCCGGATGCGTTTCGTGGGTCTAGCCCACTTCATCGTCAGTACGCGTTTGTTCTAATTTTCCAAAACTTTGGGGTCTAAGTGCAGAAAAACGATACCTACCTGTCGCTTCAGGTGACTGTCATCTATGTAGGTGAGGAATTACACTGTTTTTGTCAATTACATGACACGAATCCTATCGTTTTCCCACCTGCAGGCTCTATCTATGCTTTTCAGTTGCCTCTGAGCTAGTGGGTAGAGACTAGGATTCCGGTTCTCCGGTCAGGTATAGCTAATATTCAGAAGCAGCATGTCATGCCAGAGTGTTCAGACTCCCACCATGCGGTGCAGCACAATGTTGATCGCGTAGATGGTGGGAAAGTCTCTGGCGATAGGGAGAGGAGACAGTTGTCACCTCTTGAAACTCACCTGTATCTGCACCCTAAGCTCCCTAATGTTCCTATATGGGTCCTGCCCTACATTGCCGTCACGTGCCTAGGCTGTCCCTAGCACTGGACTCACCCTGGTTTGTGTGTAGGCCGGCTAGGACAATAGTGGACTCAATTACCGTTGATGCATATACAAAACCAGGAACAGGAGCATCCCTAATGATACATAAACAGCACAAAGAGCGGGAACATTGTGAGATAGCAGAACCTACCGTATCTTTCTCTGAACACTAAGGGAGATCTGGCGCATACTAGATAAAATTCTTGATCATTCCCATATTCCTGGGCCCTTATGTAAAGGATTTTTTTGATTTGCAACTACCTGGCTCCGTCTCTGTTTGTGAATGCTGGATCCTATGTGAATCCTTTTGTTCTCACAACATCACAAGGGACATAGACAAAATCAGTAGCATATCTCATGGTGCAAGACTTGAGGCATTTCCAAAAACTGGAACTATTATTGAAGACTTCTTAATCTTGAACATTTTTACTTGACACCAAATACCCTCATTGCTATGTCAAGAGGACCAGGGGGTCCGTGGCATGACATCAACACCAGATATGAAGATCTTGTACATTCCTATGTCGGTCAAGACCGAAGAGTCTGATAAGGTTTCATCGAGTCACAAACTGGAGGAGAGTCAGAAATTGACCAATTCAGCATGTTCTTTACTTAAATTATCAGGGGGAAGGAGAGTAGGGTATGTATATACACTTTCCAGTTTCACCACCAAAATGATTACTCACCCAACCCAACGGGCCGGGATCAATATGCTGACTCTATGGACTCCCACAAATGTATCACAATCTTCTAGAACAATTTGCCTATCTCAAGCAGGAACTAAAGCTAAACATCGTCGCTACCAGAATGATGTAAATTCTTTGGGTGTGCAGCTCTCTAGAGTAGCACAATGATTTACAAACTATATTACTTCAATACACGTTACACAATATTTACACCCTAACAGAAAAGATAACCGGGTGTCTTACTTTTGGTACCATAAGTATCTTTCTTAATCTAACACAGGCCTGTGAACAACCGTATGTCCTTTTGGCGCCAAAACAGGAAGTCCATACGTTTACCCACCAAAAAGGTACATTTGCGGGGCCCGAGCTCCGGGACTTACAATTCTGTTGCAATCCATGGTGAAAATTAAACTCCTTCGAAATCTGGTCTCACACGCACATCAGATATCAATCGGCATCCTTCTCCAGCAGCTGAACAGCGTCCACCAGGCTCTTCACAAGTTAAGTTTGTCCGGCCTCCTGCCAACCACACTTGGGGTCTTCTGCTTGGTCCAACCCTTTCTCTTGTAGCACATTAACTGCTTCTAAATGAGGGAGGCTCCTCTCCTGGACAGCGAATCAGCAAACAGTCTCTATTAAGCCCGCCAGGAATGATCAGTGGAATGAATAACTCCCGCCACAAGTCCATACACCACCAGCTCTTATGTCTCTTTGCCCCTGCTGCGACTTTTATACCTGCTGCTCAGGAGTCCCCCCTGGTGTCTAGGAAGTATCACTGTAGGCGTGATCCTCTGCACACTCTCACATGTTCATTGAATATGTGCTCTACAATACTTTGAAGGTGTGTAAGTCAGAATGGTTCCATATTATATTTTTTGTTCCTATTTTGGTAAACTGTCGTAGCAAAACACATAGAAGTACATAAGTATCAGGTGCAAGTATGACAATGTCAATGGAAGCAGCACAGGAACAGACATAAATGGTATCACACCTCAGTTTTTACCATTATTCTTTTATGGACCCAGAGATTTACTATTTCACTTTAACTCGAAGAAGAAGAATAGACGTTTTTCCTTGAATTTAGCTCCAGCGTCTCCAGCTACAGGACAGATCATTTCACAAGATGCTCTGTGAGCCGAGTCTCGGCAGCTTTACCAGCTTGGAATAAATCTAGTAGTGGAGATTATAAGGATTAAAAGTGGCCGTTTCAGCCGGATTAAAAGCGGTAAAATCAATGCTCCTATTTCACTCTTGAGTGAGTCGGCGCTGGCTGTGATAATACCGGATATTAGCGAATCTTTCTCCTTTCTAATCATTATCTGTTTCTCTCCTTAGAACTTTCTTAGGGGCAAGATCAGGGGCGTAACTACAACAAGTGCAGGGGATGCAATCGCACCTGGGTCCTGGAGCCTAGAGGGCCCCAAAAGTCCCTTTGGCATATAGAGTTGCAATAATTGAGGGCCCCGTTGGAGCTTTCGCATCGGGGCCCATGAGCATCAAGTTACATCTCTGGACACGATGTAGAGTAGTAAATATAGGAATGTCAGGCAACCTAAAGGGGCACTCCACCTACAATTGGGTTCAATTGACATTTCTTGTATAATTTTTCTGGTATTTTTCCTCTTTGCGTTCTGGAGGTCAGAACTTTTCTTTTCTTTAAAGGACTTAGTTGTGCATCATCTTGGTGTCAGTTTTTAATTACATTTTTTTTTAATTAGCACTAATGTAATTTTGTAATATCTATATAACAGAGTATAAGTCTCTGTTCTGATACACAGAGACATCTTAGGGCAACCCTACAAACTGTCTGATCACACAAGTTACGGGCCCCCGCTTGGATTGTGTTACAGGGTCTCCCCTGACTCAATTGCTCTTTTAGTAGTGCCATCAGGGTTAAATGGGGAACATATTAGATTCCCCTAATCTACGTTATTAGCATGAGACTGCACCTTGGTATACAACATGCCTCAGGATTTGATCCGGTGTCCTTGTGCTGTACGGTTGATTTCCTTTTCTGCTGAGTCACTGCATGGTCAATTCCTTGTCCAGGTGCTCATTACCTTCTATCTTTGCTTTAATCCTTTTGGTTTGGGGTTATCAGGAGTTTTAATTTGCTCATTTACTTTGTTCTATCACATTTCAGGTGTGGCTATTTATACCTACCTTTTGCTCGCCTTTTCTGCTGGCTATATTCCTAAGTGGATACTATTAAGGAGTTCCAGTTCCACTGCTAAAGATTTTGCCTGTCAGACCACTATCAGCTTGATATTTACTCTTTATTGTTTCATTTATCTTACCTAGTTCTTGCTCCTGTTTATAATTAGGTTGTAGGAGGCTATCTTAAGCTTGCAGTTGCTAATTTTCCTTTTTCCATTTGTGCACGTGTTTTATGTTTACACACCTTGGGTCCTCACTTTCCCAATTCTGGGGTATAGTTAGGGTATGTGCGCACGGTGGGCGGGTTTGTGGCGGCGGCGGCTGGGCGGGACCCGACAGGAAGCTCCGGAGCCGTCCACCGGCTTCCTGTCGGGTATGTGCGGCGGGAGACGGGCGGGTGACGGGCGGGTTAGCGCCGGCCGTTCTGCAGCGGCTGGAAGCAATACATGATTCTGCTTGCAGCCGCTGCAGAACCGGCCGGATTATAGAACAAGCTCATTCTTTGCTAACCCGCTGGGAACCCAGCGGGTTAGCAACGGATGAGCATGTGTAAACCGCCGCTGTGTGCACAGCGGGTGTCGGTTTACATAGGTTTCTATGTTAATCCAAACGCCGGTTTGGATTAACATAAATTTACATGAAATTTATGTAAACCGACCGGCGGTTTACACACCTAATCCGGCCCTAACCCGACCAGTGCGCACATACCCTTACAGCTACCTTCCCTCAAGTTCCTAACAAGGTACTAGGAACAACTGGACAACTTCTCAGGCAGCCAGGTTTGAGTTGTGGGTCTCTTGTTTTGTGACTGGGGATATTCAAGCTTGTGCAGGAGCCACTAGAGACTTTGCAGCTAGAGATACTAGTCTGTACAGGATCCAGTTTGGTGCAGGTGCAGATAGGCTTTAATTACCGTATTCTATTGCCCTTTGTGGAATATTCATTTGCATATCATTGATTACACAGGCACTGTAGCCTGAATTTCATAAACATAGCAGCCATGGGTCTTCATTGAGCAAATATCAATATGCCCTGTTAGGAATAAGAACCCTTTCATCCTTCGCAGACAGAATGGATGGCAGCATTGGTTGAGTGACCCTCACCTCTCATGGTGGATATGAAGGGTTTGCCCAGGCTTGGGGCATAAGTCTGGGTGTGTGACCACAAGTATACAATTTGCACACATTTAGCCTCATGCCAACTATTCGTGTGTGACCTCTCTTAGTGCAAATGAATTGAGTGAGGCTGGAACATCAATTCGGAATAGGCAACTCACATACTTGCAGTCACATGACCGCCCACTCCGGCACCGCATTTGAGAATCCGGACAGCATGCACACTGTGTGCAGTGAGGATTCACAAGTCTACAGGCACATAAGGTGACTTCCAATCTTGGACAACACGTTTAAGTCTTCCAAGTAAGGCCATTTGTCTGTAAACCCCACCCCCATGTAATTCTGCATATCTTTTGCAATGGCCATTGCAGAGAAAATGCAAATTCCCCAAATAAAACACAACTATCTGCATCTTGGACCTCCATAATTAATATTTATTTCATTCACCCATTATTATTAACCATATGAACACGTATTTTGCATCATGTAAGAATAAACAACAAATAGTATACAGTGATTTAAAGGAACAGAGGTATAGAGATCAGAGTTGGATGTTGAGGTTGTCTATTCGAGTTTCCAGTGTTTGTCAGATCTGAGGGGACGCTCCTCAACAATGTGCTGGATTGTTTGACGCTCAGCTCCACAGTCACAGGCAGGAGAGTCAGAGTTCCTCAATTTATACATAAGGTCTGCACAGACACCACAGTTTGGTATGATGCGATTTAGGGTGACCCAGGTTTTCCTTGGTAGATTGAAGCCTGGTGGCAGGTTTTGTGGTTGAGGAAACGCTTGAAGCTCACCGTCTACTGCACTGACCCAAAGTGTTTGCCATTTCTCTTCTAAATTGAAACCATGTTAATACAGAGTAATTGCAGTTTGGATGGGCGGATGTCTAGATTTCAGTCATTGTATTTGGACATCTTGGATGTTTTGATGTACTTAGAGATTTCCTTTTTTTACTGCTTTGGTGTATTCTTTAAGTAGAAGCTCTTGTCTTCTCGGGTTTGCAGGTGCCATGTGGCTCAGGGCAGGTAAACAGTGGACAGGTGTTGGTCTGATAGCACCAGATATTATACGCATAGAGTTGCTCAGCTAGGGGTCGATTTCATTCACGTGGCAGCTGTTTAGCCTAATAGAGCACAGTATTCTGCAGCAGAATACACCAAGGTGAGGGTAGACGTTGTCAAGACAGGTGTTGAGGAACCCCATGAGGATCCGCAGAGTTTGATTTCAGTTTCTGTGCTGTCTTATTCAAGTGATATTTGAAGGTTAGGCTTCTATCAAGGGTTACGCCTAAGTACTTAGGCTTGAAATTGAGTCTGATAGGTTGACCTTCAATGTGTACTTTGAGTTCCTTCCTAGCAGTTGCGTTGTGTAGCTGAAAGCAGCATACTTCCGTCTTTGATGGATTGGGCTTTAGCCTCCACCATTGTCGGAAAGACTTTCCCATTTCCTTAAGGTCTTCTGTTAGTACCTCCTCTGCTTCCTCCACTGTGGCAAGTCACCAGTCATCGGCATATCCAAATTCCCATGATACTGTGTCAGAAAGGTCAGCTAGGCATAAGGCAAACAGGAGAGGTGCCAGCACTTATCCCTGGGCCAGACCGTTGTTTAAGATTTTCCTACAATTGGTTGAATCTCCCATGATAGGTTGAAAGGTTTGATTTGCAATCATATTATGCAAGAGGTGCATCATTTTATTATATGGGATCACCTTCAGAAACTTGTATAGAAGACCTTCCCTCCACACAGTGTCGTATGCGGCAGAAAGATCGATGAATGCAACTGAGACCTTTTTGTTCTTTTGCAATTCAGCTTCAGTGAGAGTTGTCAGGGCTAAGACTTGGTCACTGCAGTTTCGAGCAGGTCTAAAGCCGGCTTGCTCTACGGGTATTGAGTCGAGAATCTCTGAATTGATCTTCTTATAGTGTAAGCGATCTAGAAGCTTGTATAGGGAACTCAATAGAGTGATGGGTTTATAGCTTGATGGGTTATCTTCAGGCTTTCCAGGTTTTAGCAATGAAATGATCTTGGCGTGTTTTGAATTGCTAGGGACTTGTGCAGTTTCCATGATATCTTAGAAGAACTTTGCCAGCCACTTTTTCGCATAAGGTCCACAGTTTTTGAGAAATTCGATGTGGATCCCATCAAATCCAGAAGCTTTGCGGCTTTTTATATCAACAAGGGCAGTTTCAATGTCGCAAGTTGTTATAGGACGGGAGTATTCTTCAGTTGGTGCCGCAGATGATTTTAGTAGCTTATACTTATTTGTAACTTCTATGGTATGCGCTCGGTCTTTCGGGGCTCTTGAGGAGTTCACAATGTGTGCCTTGATTTGGTTTGGAGTTACAGTATTTATTTTCTGTTTTGCTTTACAGTTTCTTTCTAGTTTTCTAAAGAGAGACCACACTTTTCTGCTGGACCTTTCAAAGTCCAAGTTCTTTACTGTTTCGACCCATGACGTGCTGCATTCAGTTTGTTAAGCAACTCATCACCGATTTCACCATCTTCGCTCTCAAGGAGTTGTCTGTACAGTTGTTCACATTCATCACGTGCCACGTGGTATTGATTTCTTTGCAGCTTTGATAACAGCTTTACAGAACTGCTAATAGTTTTCGCTGGTTGGGGGTATGCAGCCAATGCACTTGTCAAGATGATCTGCAAACTTTTACCAGTTGGCTTTGGCAAAGTTCCATCGATGACGTGGGTATGAAGTTACAAGAGGGATGGATACTCCAACGGTGATGATGAGAGGGCGATGCTGACTACAAGGGAAATGTTTGACAATACACCGTGATGTAGTTAGGGGTTGGCTGTTTCTATTGCATGATACGAAGCATAGATCAGGGTTGTATCCTCTCTGCCAGGCTGCTGATTGAAAGGTTGGAAAGTCCTTTGCGTCAAAGACCAGGAATGTGTTGTGCATGTCAGACCAGTTTACCAGGACCATTGTCGTCATTGGTTGAATATTGCCAGAGCTCGTGGTGACTGTTGAAATCTCCTATGTACACGGCAGGATGTGGATGGACATGGGCCATTTTACTACAGGAGGCTTGTAAATATTAACAATTGTGATATCACCAATTTTAATCACAGCTTCATGGATGTCATTTTCAACAGATGAAGATACTAGAATTACATTTTCAATGTTGCCTTTCACATAGGTACCATGTTTCCCCGAAAATAGGGTGCCCCCCGAAACTAAGGCATGCTTGGAGGGGGACACCCTACCTCCTAATATAAGGCACCCCCGATTATAAGGCGTACCTCCGGTGGCCCCGCTCTCCGGTGTCCGCGCTCTTCCCGCTCTCCGGTGGCCCCCGCACTCCAGTGGCCCCTCGCTCTCCGCCGGCTCCCCTCTCTCCGGATTCCCGCTGTAGCTGCCGATCTCCGCCCAGGTAAGGAGCCCTGCGCCAATTATAGCGCAGGAACCGTGAGCCAATCACACCCCAGGAACCGCAAGCCAATCCGCGGCCAGCTGACGTCGTGCATAGCCTCTGATTGGCTCGCGGTTCCTGGGCTGTGATTGGCTCACGGTTCCTGCACTGTAATTGGCGCAGGGCTCCTGACCTGGGCGGAGATCGGCGGCTACAGCGGGAATAGGGAGAGCGGAGGCCACCGGGGAGCGGGGAGAGCGTGGACAACGGAGAATGGGGGCCACCGGAGAGCGGGGACACCGGACCGGTAAAAATCGATTTGTGTGTATGGGTATGTGTGTGTGTGTATGGGTGTGTGGTGTGTATGGGTGTGTGTGTGTTGTGTGTGTGTATGGGAGGCTGCAGTGGGATGTACGTTATATAAGACACCCTCCTGAAAATAAGACATGGTCCATCTTTGGGACCAAAAAAAAAATATAAGACGGTGTCTTATTTTCGGGGAAACACGGTAGCTACTCCGGTCATATGTAGCACCAATTAAATCAAAACCCATTTACCATTTAAATCAAAATTAATTTACCCAATAACTGTGATAGAGGCAAGTCTAACAAATTCCGTGCATCAATGATGCCCTCCTAGATGTTTTTACATTCAAGGAATGCAATTGCCATCTGGTGGGCACATCATGGAGAGTATGCACGACAATTAGCCAAAAAATTCTCGAAAGCTTGCAGCCTAATTCTGCTTAGTTTAAGCAAACACAAAAAGTCATAGTGCCCTATAGAAAAGCTCAGTCGCCATTCTCCTAATTCAGAAGTCCTCCAAAAGTAAAATTTGTCAATGTCCATCATTTTTGCATAATGTATGTGCTCATAAAGCTAATTCATACTTGTCAACATCTGGAAACTGGCATCAAGGCAAAGGGGAGTCTCGATGCCTTGACCAACACCCCCTAAAAGCTGCCCTCCCTACATCTATTCTCTTGTTTTGGTCAAAGCCTCCCTGAGACCCTGAGGCACCAGAAACTTATCAGAATCACTGATTTCTAGGGGTTTCATTACTTTTCCTTTTTTACAGGGAGTCTTCTGGATATTACAAAGGCATAACACGCTAGAAGGCGCTTACTTTAGATTTGTATATATATTCCACTGACAAGAGTTAGATGGCAGAACCCATATAGCCTAAGGTAATCACGTGGTCTTTACACCACTGGTTTCCCCACTGGTGGGTACAGACAGAAATGGGCCCATATGCAAGAAAAATTTACTGGTCCCCATTGCATTTCTATAGCTCATCAACATACAGAATTGCACCTTCTTTGCTGCATGTGGAAATGGGCCCCCTAAGCTCTTGGGCCCCTGTGCAGCTGCACGGGTTGCATCAATGATATGTCTGCCCCTGGGTTTCCTACCTTGTTGTATCAAAATATTTCATCCCTTAGATCTTGGCCAATAACACATAGCAGCAGCATCTTGTATACATCTATTATGACCATATAATGTGTTATGAACATAAAGTTGTGCTCAAATTTTTACATACCCCATCAGATTTTTTGCTTTCTTGGCTTTTTTCAGAGAATATGAACGATAACACAAAAACGTTTTTCCACTCATGGTTAGTGGTTGGGTGAAGCCATTTATTGTCAAACTACTGTGTTTTCTGTTTAAATCATAATGACAATAAAAAAACATCCAAACGACTTTGATCAAAAGTTCACACACCTCAGTTCTTAATACCATGTATTGTCCCCTCTAACATCAATGACAGCTTGAAGTCTTTTGTGGTAGTTGTAGATGAGGCAATATCCCTAGCAATGTGCCCTTAACTCCGCAGCAGTATGCCACCTAGAAATATAGCCAGCAGAGAAAGCTGTTATCACAAGAGTATAAATAGCCAAAGTCAGGCTGTGATAGGACAGAGAGAATAAGCAAATGAGAACACCTGAGTAAGCACAATGATAAAATGGCAGGGAAAGAAACTGACCACGCAGAACACGGTCACCGGATCCAGTTCCAGACCCAAAGCATGACTATATGGTTTTGTGTGAATATCCCTTTTAGCAACGACGTTAAGTAAAAATTAAAGACGTGAACATATTGCATGTCTTTGTTATGCAGCACTGCAGCCATGGCTTCTCATCAGAGTTTAGGGTCTCTTTAGGAATGCGTAAAAAACAAGCACAGTTTAGGAGATGCAGAGTACAAACGTTTCTATTTCCAATAATAATGGCAGCGGCTCATATTTAGAAGTAATGGAACTACATTTCAGGAAGAAAATTTTGTGTCCGCACTTTGGTATAAATCGCTTCTTTCAAGATCCATCATCTTACCCAGCTCTCATTTGGGAAGCTATCAGAGTATAACATCCAATTAGTAATGCAGCATGGGACAAAATGATTCAAGACTTGGTTAAAGGCCCCCTAAGCCCCCTAAACTAGGGTCAAGCACATGTGTGGGCCAAAACGTCCTAGCTAACCATCCCCGTCTAATGCTATTCTCACATTCTAGTGTTGCACGAAATTATGTATATTGCTTGATTTCTCTATGCTAATTAGAGCTTTGACTAGTCAAGGGGGTGTTGTTTCCCCTGACTAGGCCTTCTTTTCATGTTATCACGCCCCTTGGTATAATAGCATAATTTCTAGGAGCTGCTGTCATCGTCACCAGCAACCTCCTCAGCAGTGGTGTAACTTCAGGCCCAGGGGCCCCGATGCGAAAGCTCCAACGGGGCCCCCAATTATTACAAATCCTTAATAGTATTAGTATTTTTCTATAGGCCAAATGGACTTTTGGGGCCCCCCTAGGCTGCAGGGCCCGGGTGCAATCGCAACCCTTGCACCTATTGTAGTTACGCCCCTGCTCCTCAGTGCTATCACATTTTGAGATACAGTTTTCTTTCTTGTACGAATACACAATTATGGCTTTCTTGTCAACATTGGAACTTTAATTGACGTTTCAAACAACCGGGGATGCTCACGGATGTTGTGGGCATGATCTTTTTCCATGAATGGGGTTTCATTAGCAACAATCACAGTTAATTTAATGGCCAACCCCTTCCTTGGCACTTGGGCTTCATCCTCCCATCTAGCGTCATCTTATAGATGCAGAATTAAACAGTATTTTTGGATCCACTCTGTACCACCCTCAGGGATTTAGTGTAAATTATTGGAATGGCCAACAAGACAACATTTCTCCGCTACATGTGTAGAGCCCACTGTCTAGAACCCAGAGGCCTGTGCAAGCTGAGAGGAATCTTTGAGTAGCTGCCAATTGGACGCCATTCAGGAACTCACTGACTCCACCCCTGAGGGACACAGTCACTTGGCTGTCTCTGCTTGGTTCTCCTCTTTCTTGGACCTCTATATATCCAAGCCCGAGTCTGACCCGAAGTTCCGGTCAAATTAGATTTTTGGGCCTCCTACTACCCCTTCCACGGGCGCAGTGTCTGTCACTTCTCTCCATTCTTCTCCTGCATTCCCTGTTGTACAAACCCCTTTTGTTTCCTTTAACTCCATCCCTTTAGGGGAAGTACAGAACACCTACCCACAAGTAACCCTAGCTAGCTCGAGAGCCCAGAGAAGCAGCCATTTAAGCACTTGAATCAGTACACATTACAAATAAACCAAAATATCTATTTACAAGGGCAACAAGGAGAAAAAAAATCCAGCAACAACATCCTTTAAATGTTCTTGGAAAAAGTTAAAAGTCCATTTTAGTAAGGCATATTAAAAAGCAGAAACTCCAGACACTAGTCAACCATTACTCGTGTCTGGCATTCCTGCTTTTTCATATGTCTAAATAAAATGGACTTTTACATTTTTCCAAGATCATTTAAAGGATGTTGTTGCTGGATTTTTTTTCCTTGATGCCCTTGTCATTTGCTCCGAGTAGGGCTTTGCTTACATCCTTGCACCACCCTGGAAACCGTCTTCTGTAGGGTGAGCTGAAACATTTCTATCTTATTCACAATATATGGTTACAGTATACGCATTCACAGATTCTTACATGGTCACGGTTTCCTCCATGATGGGAGTGGCACCACCCTAGACTCCCTACAACAGGAAAAAGCAATATTGCATTCAGTCACTGCATAGCCTTGGGGAACTAATATGTGTATGTTAAAAGGTAAGTCTTTAATGGCATTTCCACAGAATAATCTACAAATGCATCTTGGTGTCTCCCACTTGCCCACCTAGGGACTGGGAACTTGTCTAGTGGGAGCCCCGGTCCCTGCACTGATTTCAGATGGATGTACAGCCTTATAAGCACATCCAATGGAAGAGTATTGCAGGGCTAAGAGCCACTAGGTCCCTGCTCCACAATATCTGAGCACGCCACCAGCCTGTCAGAACTGAGGGTTTTGGGGACACCAACAAGTCTTGTGCCTTTAGCCCAATTTTTTAGGGTTCAGGACTGGGGCACAAAACTGAATGTCTGCCCCAGGTATAGGAAAGCCAGGCTACCACCTCAATACCTCAATACCTTCCCCTGTATAGAGGACCTGTCAGCAGCATCACAGGCTGCAATTATATCTTAGGGCTCTGTAATATAAATTCCACAGTACATTCATAGGTAAATATTTAATCAATTCTATGTTAAATCCAGTAACACTTCTGTAATTTCAGGTACTGTTCATTCAATCGGAGACACCCTGAGAATCCCATTGATGGCAGAGATCGGCTTATTGTCTCGCAATATCCAGATTGACACTGACTCACCCTGCTCTGGGAGCATTATGGTGGGCCAATATACAAGTGATCTTGGGGAGAAGTACTCGGGTATGTGAAGAGATACTTACCTATTTAAACTTTTTTTCTGTAGTATCTTTGGATGCCTCACGTCCCTGCTGAATTTGAGAAGTATTAAGAATGCTAAAATAAATAAGAAAATGTTATGGGTACCTGTCCAGTCGGATAACGCTATTAATATGCAAATATAGGGTTAATTTCCAGGTTAATAGTGTTATGTAGGTGCCACTGAAAGTGCGGCCCCTGTGAGCCACCGGCTTTCAGTCATGTAGGTGTGTCTGTAGCAATTACAGTCATCGCTCACAGCACTGGGAGTGGCCGATGTAATCACGCCCCAACACTGACTGAGAGCCAGCTCTGTACTGATATACTGTAAAGCTGGTTGTCAGTCAGTTCAGGGCCGGCTGTCAGTCAGTGTTGGGGTTACATCTGCTACCCTTAGTGTTTGTGCGGTGACTGTAATTGCTTAAGGCACACCTGCATGACTGAAAGCTTGGTGTAACACAGAATATTTGTATGACATAAGCACACTTTTAGTCTCTTGGTGATAGTTGCCATTTTTGTTCATATGTTGCGTGCCAAATTGACTCGGAACATGATGTATTGCAGATTCACCCAGTGTTTGGGTGTGTTGGACCTGCCACCTACCATGGGTGTTGAAAGTATTCAGTCCCTTTTAAATGTTTCCTCCTTTGTTTCATTGCAGCCATTTGGTAAATTCAAGAAAGTTAATTTTTTTCTCATTAATGTACATTCTGCACCCCATCTAGACTGAAAAAAAACCCAGAAATGTAGATATTTGTGCAAATTTATTAAAAACTGAAATATCACATGGTCATAATTATTCAGCCCCTTTGCTCAGTGTTGAGTATTTGCACCTTTTGAGCTCGTACAGCCATGAGTCTTCTTGGGAATGATGCAGTTTCCCCCCTGGATTTGGGGATCCTCTCATTCTTCCTTGCAGATCCTCTCCAGTTCCGTCAGGTTGGATGGTGAACGTTGGTGGAGCCATTTTCAGGTCTCTCCAGAGATGCTCCATTGGGTTTAGGTCAGGGCTCTGGCTGGGCCGGTCAGGAATGGTCACAGAGTTGTGGTGAAGCCGCTCTTTTGTTATTTTAGCTGTGTGCTTAGGGTCATTGTCTTGTTGTGAACCTTCGGCCAAGTCTGAGGTCCAGAGCTCTGGAAGAGGTTTTCATCCAGGATATCTCTGTACTTGGCCGCATTCATGTTTCCTTCAATTGCAACCAGTCGTCCTGTCCCTGAAGCTGATAAACACACCCCATAGTATGATGCTGCCACCACCATGTCTCACTGTTGGGATTGTGTTGGGCAGGAGATGAGCAGGGCCTGGTTTTCTCCACCGCTTAGAATTATCACCAAAAAGTTCTATCTTCATCTCATCAGACCAGAGAATCGTATTTCTCATAGTCTGGAAGGCCTTCATGGGTTTTATTGCAAACTCTTTGCGGGCTTTCATATGTCTCACACTGAGGAGAGGCTTCCGTCAAGCCACTCTGCCATAAAGGCCCAACTGGTGGAGGCTGCAGTGATAGTTGACTTTGTGGAACTTTCTCCCATCTCCCTAATGTATCTCTGGAGCTCGGCCACAGTGATCTTGGGGTTCTTCTTTCACCTTCTCTCACCAAGGCTCTTTTCCCATGATTGCACAATTTGGCTGGATGGCCAGGTCTAGAAAAACTTCTGATGGTCCCAAACTTCTTTCATTTAAGGATTATGGAGGCCACTGTGCTCTTAGGAACCTTGGGCACTGCAGAAATTATTTTGTAACCTTGGCCAGATCTGAGCTTTGCCACAATTCTGTCTCTGAGCACCTTCGGCAGTTCCTTTGACCTCATGATTCTTATTTGGTCTGACATGCACTGTGAGCTGTGAGGTCTTATATAGACAGATGTGTGCCTTTCCAAATCAAGTCCTATCAGTTTAATTAAACACAACTGGACTGCAATGAAGGAGTAGAACCATCTCAAGGAGGATCACAAGGAAATGGACAGCATGTGACTTAAATATGAGTGTCTGAGCAAAGGGTCTGAATACTTATGACCATGTGATATTTCAGTTTTTGTTTTTTAATACATTTGCAAAAAATTCTACAGTTCTGTTTTTTTCAGTCAAGATGGGGGGCAGAGTGTACATTAATGAGAAAAAAAGTGCAATGAAACAAAGAGTGGAAAATTTAAAGGGGTCTGAATACTTTCCATACCCACTGTATGAGCGCTTTTCCGGTCATGTGATCTTGCTTATCCTCACATCCCAGCTGAGACATGACATCATACTCACTTGTGTGGTTGTGCACTATGTAAATCCACCCATTCTCTTACATGAGCAGGGTCACGTTATCTACACACCTTCAGCACAGCATAAGTGTCAAGTATTGACTGTCTTTGCAGTTATGGAGTGTTGCTGCTGTGCTATTTGAGTTTTTTTTTCCTTAGTCTGCTCTGAGGCTCTGTAGGTGGAGGTAAAAGTGAAGGGGCGTGACTGAGCTTTCCACTCTCCACCCCTCACCCTTAAGGAGTTCTGCTTCCCTCCACCAGATGTCACAGATTTAGTTCATTCTAATCTAGGACCCGTGTTGTGCAGACGTGCGGCTTGTGCAGCTGCTGTTGTTCCCTTCTTTTGGAGAGGTGTCCTTTTCCTGGTCAGTGGGTGGAGTAGTCAGTGAGTAGGGGCTCTTAGCTGAGCGCAAGTTGAGGATTTGAGGGATAGGGTGGTGGCCCGAACCTCCTCACCTTCAGAGGTACCTTTGAGAGCAGGACTAGTTAGGGACCCCGTGTCCAGGGCCAGAGTAGCCTCCCAGTCAACCTTGCCCATGATCCCTTCTTGCTGTATTCCCCTTGTCCACTACACGCAAGACAATAAGTGATTGGTTTAATGTACCTTAAATAGATGGATCCCCCCTGCCCAGCACACGCTTCCTGAAGAAGTTAGGACCGCTATGATTAAATGCAGGGGCTGTATTTTTCACAGTTTTATATTTGGATAGCCTGTTTACATTGGGATTAGGGATTTACTCATTTATAATATTATTTAGTATCCTATACTACTGGCCAGTATTACAGGAGATGGGAACAATGGTGGTTTTCCTGTGCTGCTAATGGATAGATCGAAACACTCGACGTCAAATAATTATAGTAGTTTCATTAGATCAACGCGTTTCGAGGTCACCAACTTCTTTATCAGGATCTCAGCCACAGGAAACTTCGAAAAACGTTGATCAAATAAAACCAATATAATTATTGGACGTTGCATGTTTCGATCTATCGGTTCGCAGCACAGGAAGGCCACCATTGATCCCATTGCCTGCATTCTTTAGCGCCTGAACCCCGTGGACCGGCAGCAGCTGATGTTATTTACTCTCATCCTGCCCATCGAGGTGAGCGCATTCTAATAACTTTTTATTAATTTATTCTAGGTAAGACCCTATTACAGTCTTTGCCTTTCAGTCATTGGCCAGTATAAGACATGCTCATTTATCTTGTATATTTGTCCCTGCATTCTCAGTAACATTCTGGTGTAACATACAAAGTATTTATTTAAACAATGACGCTTTTTGGCTCTTTTTTTTGGCTTTCTTTATACCTACACTTTAATGTTTAGTGACTGAAAGCCAGTAGCCCCTGGGAGAAATAAATCTGCAGGTATTTATTTGTGAGAATCATGTTATCTACAGTGTTTAGGGCAATGCTTCCTGGGAAAATATTCTAAATTAAATAGTTTACCACCAGAAGTCATAATCTGTCTCTTCGGCTCCACCTATAGGTGGTTATTAGAGAATCAAAAAGATTTTCAGGACTCTGGTCAGTAGCCTGTGGCCGCTGGATAAGAACGTTGCGATCCTCTTCCTACTTACCGGCATCCTCGATCCATCTTCTGATTAGCAGCCCTGGTACTAAGTCTTGCGTACACCACAATGCAAGTGGTTGTGTCTATTAATCAAAAAAGGCACTTGGGATGTTGTCACGTAGGAGGAGGTTTGCTGAACTCTACTCTGGCAGTGGCCGCCAAAGATAACCAAAGTGGCCGCTGGATCAGGGTCCTTGAACATTTTTGATCAACATTTCAGCTTAAAGGGGAATTTCGGGAAGATAAAAAAAATTTGTACAGTCCCTGCCCTCCTACATGATGAAGCAGAGCTGAACACTGCAGTTCTAGGATCTATAAATCACTTATAAATCAATAAAATCATATCTGCTCCTCAGCCCTCACCCCTTCCTTAGCAGATAGAGATATTCAGTCATGCATAGTGCTAGAGTTTCAGGGGACAGGAAGCTGCAAAGTTGATATGGGGGAGGAGAGACCATGGCAGTGCTGAATCAATCAATGTAGTGCTTTGCCTCTGCTCCTAGCCTGATACATGACAGCACACATTAGGCACCATCATATCATTGTACAGCAAAAGATCATAGCATTTATTTATATCTGCTTGGTGACATGATTTGCTTTTTGAAGGGATAACACCCTTGTATTTACATGACATAGGATGGTATAGCGGGGGCAGGATTGTAGTGCAACCATGGGGTCGGTGGTCACACCCAGTGCCATACCCCTGTTTATACAGAAGTATGATGATTGTAAGATGATCCTGGAGCACTCAGGGCTCCATGTTCCCGACACACCTCCTGTTACTGGTGCTGCATGAGGCTGAATTTTTCTGTCCCCTGAGGGAGGGGTGAAAGCTGAAAAGGAGATGTGATTTTATTGATTTATTAGTGATCTATAGATCCTAGAACTGTAGTACCCAGCTCTGCTTCATCATGTAGGGCAGGGATAGAACCAAAAAATGTTATGTCCCTTGAGTTGAGTTACCCAATAAGGACATCAATAGTTAAACAATATTGTTTTGGTAATCAGGACATGGTAGTCTCATAAAGCAGTCCTAATTCTTCAGATAGTAGGGAGAGCTAAAGGGTATTTACCAACAAGACAGTCCCTTCAAAGAAGAAGGCCAATCCTGGGATCAGCTGATGACCGGTGGTCTAGGTTCTTAAATCCACACCACCACCACCCCCCCGCCCCGGAGTTCAATGCCACTTTTCATTGGCCAGTCCCACTTACAGGCCAATCCCTAAGTTAGTCACTTTCAAAAAAGATCAATTCTTGCTACCAATTCACAAATTTCTAATTCTTTAATGTTTTTCCTTTGTCTTTTGTTTTTATTTTATGTCCAAACTGTGTAGACCGTGACAAAACTTTTATTATTTTACTTTTAGGGTCTTTGGAGTTTTCAAATATTGAAATTTCTAATTTTGGCTCCTCGTCGTTTCCCTCAATTAACTTTATTAACACATCAAAAAGTTCATGGATATCATCTTCAAGCATCCATCACAGCTGTGGAGGTGGCATAAGAGTAACCAACAGCACAAATATTACGCTACATGCCAATGTAGTATATAAAAGTGTCGGACATGGGATTCACCTTGATGGTGGGAGCCATATTCTCACTGGTAACCTTCTCATCTTAATGCAGCAACCCAAAACTGGAGTGAAATGGGTGGCAGGTATTAAGATTGATCCACCAAGCAAAGTGTTCTTGGCTGGTAATTCAGTGGCTGGATCGGAACGGATTGCTTATCACGTTCAAGGCCAGAGTTGTCTTTCTGAAGAAAGGTCATGGCAGGAGAACGTGGCCCATTCCAGCCTTCATGGAATTCACATCTACTGGGAAGATGATCTTAAGAACTGCACAAAAATATCTGGATTTCTATCTTATAAGAACTATGACTATGGTCTATTCTTCCATGTGAAAGGCAATGCAGTGGTAGACGATGTGGCTCTTGTAGACAATCGGGTTGGCCTTCTACCCATCATTTCCAAGCAATCTGCTTTTAATCCCTTGCAGCAATATGTCTTACTCCACAACTCTGTCATTGTGGCCACCAGCTCAGTATTTGACTGCTTACGGGACAGAATTGAGCCTTTTTCCGCCAACATCACACAAAACGACCGAGCCCCATGTTCACCTTACAGTGGACGGGTTGGCATTCTTTGGCCAATGTTTACCGCAAGGCCAAGAAGATGGCCGGCTTTCCCATGGCACATGTTGGCAACTGACGAGGCTGTATCCGGTATCATGAAATTACAAGGTCAGTCAAGCTTTTAGGTTGGATACTTTTGGGAAAAAAAACAATTAATTTGATCTGTATTAATTATTAATCAACTGGAACACAAGGACAATGCCAAGGCTCAATGTGGATCAAATATTTCTAGTTAACACTTTAGACCCTATTTGGGCCATTTGTTCCTCCGTTTTTCCAAAGTTCTTACCAATGGTGGTATGCCCGAATGACAACCAGTCCAGAAATATGTTGAGGATAATATCCATTATGGTAGTGACCTTCAACCCTGTGATCTACAGTCACTTGATAGGTTTCCCCTTTCCCAGTGTGTCCCTTGTTAATCCAAGTATACCTTTCGAAAAGCTGAACAAGGGACGGCGACCCCCATTTTTGATGTCTGTATGCCCACGTCTTCACAAGGCTTTGGTGGGAAACTCCAGGCCTTGAGAGTGAACAACAAGTTATGTTTTTAGGATTTTCTTAGTATTGTGCAGGTGATCCTATAATCAACTGTACTGGTGATGATTCCAACACCTGTGCAAAGCTAAGGAAATCCTGAAAACACAACTTATTGGTGGCCCTCAAAGCCTGGAACTCCCCACCCTTTTTTTAAGAGGATTCTTCAGAAAGTAAAGCCTTTTGAATATTTATTTTAATTTTATATATAATCTAAACCCCGCATTTTTCATTATTCCGCCAGATGTTACTTTTTCTGGATTTAAGAAGAGTTGCTTCAGTGACGACTTTGACACTTGCATCATGTCAACTCCTGGAAACATGGCCATAACCTGTCCAATCACAGCCGAGAGGACCAAGATGTCAGACATAAGATCCGACCACATCTTCTACTTTCATCCGCAGGACAGGTGTCGTAGAACCTTGTTTTTGTGCACTTTTACATGACCTTGCCCTTGCCGCTTTGCCTCCCTTAAACCCATAGCTACTTTAATACTACAATAGTGTCCACTGTGCTTTCCTTTCACTTGGAAAACACATGAAATTAAAAGTAAGGGATATATTACATGCGCTAAGAACTGAGCAAAATTGCAATTTCACTGACAATTATGATGAAAGAAAATGTCGGCCAAGCGCAAGATGACTTTCAAAAGAGTATCCTTCATTTTAGTTGGACCTTCTCCTGTGAAATTTTTCTCCTTCTTTCATTGCAATTTTCTCCATTTCATGCTATATTTCTCTGTTTTGCTGATTTAAACCCATATACAGAATAGTAGAGCTGAACCTTTCTTTATGCACACTGTGCGGACTTACAACTCCGACTCCAAAACACGAATGTAAACTATAACTTTAACTTATGGCAGCCGCTGATATTGGTTATGGGAACAACATTTAGTCACAGGGTCACTCGGTGTTTGTAGAAATCCATAGACTCATCTCTCATCTCTCATCTCTCTCCTCTCTTCTCTGTTCTATAGCAGTTAATTTTAAGGTAGGGTGTGCTGACCTCACATAAGTGCCACCTTGCACCCCTTTCTCTGTCCTTTGTTGAGTTCATTTGGCATGATTTGGCTCTTGCTGATGACGTCATTTGGACAGGGAGACTAAATTCACTTACTTGCCAGCTTGATTTCTCATATTCCTGGTTACTCCTGGCTCTGACACATTGGTCTGCTGGTGTTTGGTTCCAATTTCCCTACTTTCTCTGCAGTTGAACTTTCATCCAACCATGGTCTCGTCTGTGACCATATCTCTTGCCTTCTCTCTTGAGCATATCTCTTGCCTTCTCTCTTGAGCATATCTCTTGCCTTCTCTCTTGAGCATATCTCTTGCCTTCTCTCTTGACCATATCTCTTGCCTTCTCTCTTGAGCATATCTCTTGCCTTCTCTCTTGAGCATATCTCTTGCCTTCTCGCTTGAGCATATCTCTTGCCTTCTCGCTTGAGCATATCTCTTGCCTTCTCTCTTGACCATATCTCTTGCCTTCTCTCTTGAGCATATCTCTTGCCTTCTCGCTTGAGCATATCTCTTGCCTTCTCGCTTGAGCATATCTCTTGCCTTCTCGCTTGAGCATATCTCTTGCCTTCTCGCTTGAGCATATCTCTTGCCTTCTCGCTTGAGCATATCTCTTGCCTTCTCGCTTGAGCATATCTCTTGCCTTCTCGCTTGAGCATATCTCTTGCCTTCTCTCTTGACCATATCTCTTGCCTTCTCTCTTGAGCATATCTCTTGCCTTCTCTCTTGACCATATCTCTTGCCTTCTCGCTTGAGCATATCTCTTGCCTTCTCTCTTGAGCATATCTCTTGCCTTCTCGCTTGAGCATATCTCTTGCCTTCTCGCTTGAGCGTATCTCCTGCCTTCTCGCTTGAGCATATCTCTTGACTTCTCCCTTGACCACATATCTGACCTTCTCGCTTTACCATATCTCTTGCCTTCTCACTTGACCATATCTCTTGCCCTCTCCCTTGACCATGTCCCTTGCCTTCTCCCTGGTACTGTTAACATCTCAACTTGGGATAGACCTCTGACTGTGCATCAACCATTTCTTTGAGTGATGGTTTCTGTATTTCAATCACCACCAATTGACGAGTTCTCAGGGGGATGCACAATACAAATGCCTCCCCTCAGTGATTAAAGCTTAATGAGATGATAAAGATGAGGGTTTCCTTGAATGGTTATTTCCAAAATCAAAAGTTATCTTCAGTTTATGGGATCGGAGATACATTTCTGATTATTGGAAGTCCAAATGCTGAGAATGATGTTCTGAATCATGTCGTCACCACTCCACATGTAATGTTTAAAGCTTTGTGTGTGTGCTCCAAATTAAATTATATACACCATGTACATACTTACCCTGTAAGATGAGACACATTGACGTTGGTTACCAGGCTCTCATGCTATGGCCCGTACATTAGCTAAGTTCTCTCTTTTTTTTTCTCTGTATCTTGAAGCAGTTTTTGCTATGGATGTATGCCCAATTCACACTTGAATTAGCTGTACACATAGCCTTGTTGTTTGCATTTATTAGCCAGTAAGCTATTTCACAATTTTCTTAGTGTTAGTGTGCAGCAGATCTCCTTTTTAAACCCTTTAAGGTGACCGTACACATGAAATTATTTTTGGCTGAATACCTATTTAGCCAACAGTTATATTTTTTTATAGACTTGAATAATATCCTTCAACATTGGTCAGCTCGGCACAGGTTTATTTAATGTGAAGCCACTGTCAGACCTTAAATCTCTCATGGGAATGAAGGATCAGGCATGTTGAAATCTAATATGTAAAATCTGCTTTTACCCAGCACATACAGGGGGTGAAATAAGTATTGAACACGTCACTAATGTTCTAAGTAAATATTTTGCTAAAGCTGCTATTGACATGAATTTCTCACCAGATGTCAGTAACAACTCATCCTATCCACACAGGCAAAGAAATCAAACTATAGATGGCTATAAATTATGTGTAATAATGAGAAATGACACAGGGCAAAAGTATTGAACACGCTGAACTGAAATCTAAATAATACTTTGTACAAAAGACTTTTTTGATGATGAAGCTCCAGACACCTCCTGTATTGAGACAATAGTTTGTCCATTCCTCCTTCCTTCATTCTTATGCTATTGGTATGGTATTTTAGGGTAATATGCAGCGTCTTCTGGCCTCCAAACATTGGGTGTATTATGACCTCCAAAGAGTTGAATTTCAGTCTCATCTGACCAGAACATATTCTCCCAGTATTTCATGAGCAAACTTTAAATGCTTTTGAACATGCTTTTGATCAGTAATGGAGTCTTGCGTGGTGAGCATGCATACAGGAGTGTGCATACAGGCCTCGGAGGAGGAGTACATTATTTAATGTTTTCTTTGAAACAATCGTACCTGCTGATTCCAGGTCTTACTGTAACTCTACACATGTGGCTCCTGCCTCTTGGGCAACTCTTCTTTTTCTTTTCACTTCTCTGTCTGAAATCTTGCAGGGAGCACCTGATCGTGGCCGATTTATAGTGAAATGATGTTTTTACCACGTCCAAATTATGGCCCCAACAGAGTTCACTGGAACATTCAGTAGATTAAGAATTTTTCTGTAACCAATGCCATCAGTGGGTTTTGCAGCAATAAGGTTGCAAAGGTCTTGAAATAGCTCACTGCTTTTACCCATTAAAAGATGTTTCTTGTGTGGCACCTTGGTAATAAGACACCTTTTAATAGGCCATTAGTGGAACCAGCTGATACTGATATTATTTTTTACTAAGTGGCAGGATTGTTTTCTAATTATTGATAGATCTCAGCTGGTGTCATGACTTTCCAAGGCTTTTTGAACCTCTCTTTCTTCATGTGTTCAATGCTTTTTCCCTGTGTCATTTCTCATTATTACACATAACTTAAATCAGGGGTGGACCTACCGTGGTACAGCTGGTGCAGCTGCACCAGGGCCCCGACCGGCTAGGGGGCCCCTCAAGCCTGCAGGGGGGCCTCCAGCTGACCCCCATGTCAGAGGAGAGGAGGTTAATTGATTGAAGCTTCCTGATTCCCTTGGCTGATTTCGCCCCTCCTCTCCTCTGCCGCCCCGACTCCCAGACCTGCAATGCGCGGCTCGGCGCAGGTAGGAGCCGCATCACCCACAACTGCTAGAAACCCCCCGCTCCTCACCGACATCCACTAGCTCCCAACCCCCCCCCACTCCTCACCAACAACTGCTGCACCAGGGCCCGCCAGACTCAAGTTCCGCCACTGACTTAAATTAGGACATCTATGGTTTTATTTCTTTGTTTGTGTGGTTTGGATGGTTGTTACTGATATCTGGTGAGAAATTTAGGTGAATAGCACCTTTAGAAATATATTTACTTAGAAAATTGGTGATGAATTCAACACATTTCATCCATTTTTTGCTATCAGATACAGCCGTGAGACCCTCATACATATTATTAGATCGTTGGCTGATTCTACCAAAATGAATAGGTTTGGATGAGATTACTCTAACATAAAAGGCACCTTAGAATCTACAATAATGACTAATCTCTAACACAGTGCGGAAATACAGATTTAGCAGTGCTTAGTTTGGCAATAGACCAAAATAAATGTTTCAACTGCTATTTATATGTGATATTTTCCGTAGAAATTCAGATAGGACATTATGTGATGCAGGTAGTGACCCGCTCTGCAGAGATCAGATTGGAGAAAGCTAACTTGGGTTCTGCAAAAGGTTTAGGCAGATGTGGAAGAAATGCTCCAAAGTAAGAAAGCATTCAAAAATAGAAGTGTTAATGGTTTATTGCTATTAAATGACAAAATCCAAAGTAAGTCAACAAAAGAGAAATACAAATCCCATCAAAATCTGTAGTGACCGCCCTTAAATTCTTGCACAGAATGTATAAAGGCTCCAAACATCTTGGAGACCTGACCACCAATCTTCTGTGTATGAGGATTGTGTGGATCTTTCTGCCTCTTGATCCCAGACAGATGATGTGAGATCAGTGCTCATCACCTCCAGGACTCCTCCTTCTTAATAACATGGGCTGGATGTTTGGGGTCATCTAATTCTTCAGCTTCTTTCCAAACACCTTGAATACTTGACCCCAGATCTTCTGTGTATGACGCTTGTGCGGATCCTTCTGTCTCTTGACCCAGACAGACAGGATGATATGAGATCAGGAGTTTGTTGAACATCACCACCAGTGCTCCTCATTATTACTGACATTGGCTGGATATTTGGGGTCATGTCTAATTCTTCAGCTTCTTTCCAAACATCTTGGAGACCTGACCCCAGATCTTCTGTGTATGAGGCTTGAGCGGATCCTTCTGTCTCTTGACCCAGACAGACAGGATGATGTGAGATCAGAAGTCTGTGGATCATCACCTCCAGTACTCCTCATTATTACTTACCTTGGCTGGATATTTGGGATCACTGTCCAGCTACAGAATAAATTTGGAACCAAGTTAACCAAGGAGTAATGGAAATTTTACAGTTTCACATCAAAATATAAAACCATAATTCACCCATGTAATATGGCAATTACATGGTCTTCTCATTTCACTTCAGATCTACAGGATGTCCATTAACCGCTGAATGTTCTGGAGCACAATCAGCGCTATTCAAAGATCTGGATGGCAGTTTTCTGGGTCTTGGTCCTCCCGTCACCGTCTTCCCCAGATCAGAACTTGACGTTGTACATCCCTGTTACAATATTGGTAAGTAAATACTATTGAGTTAACCATGAAAACTTATCAGCAAGTAAATCTCTGTAAAGAACACCAAAAATCCACTTGACTTTGTGAAGATCTGAGGTTATGCATTGTATTAATCATCTATGCAGGTTAACAATGCAACAATCATTTGTGTCACTATACAGCATTACAGCTACACCAAGTAGATGGCCACAATGCAATGCCCCCAGTCCACAAAAACCCAAACTATCCTGCAACAATTTCTTAAGTTACTCCAGATGATTGATATCATGACCGTAGCATGTGTATCAAGCTCCATTATATAAGAATCATCCTTAGGATAACTCTTCAAATCCAGATGGTAGATATCACAACTGTAGCACATGTATCCAGATTGAGACTCTATAGTCCATCCATAGACGTCAGTAATCAGGACCTGGCTTCAAGAGCAGATCTTCTCCCATCCATTTCACACCACCAATATACTAACTAAACATAAGGCTATTCTTATATAACTCTCCTAGGATCAGTCCCCTGGATGGGCAGAGATACACACACCTTCTAAAGCCCCCGTCACACATAGCGAGATTGCTAGCGAGATCACTGTTGCATCACAGGTTTTGAGACGTAACAGCGACCTCGCCAGTGACCTCGCTATTTTTGACATGTAGCAGCTACCAGGCCCCCGCTGTGACATCGCCGATCGTGTTGGAATGGCCTGGACCATTTCTTGATCGTCAGGTCCATACTGGGCAGCATGCATCGGTGTGTTTGACCCCTTAACATCGACCTCATTGGCGACACAGAACTCAGCCACGTAGGTCTGAGTCGTCAGACTAGCTGCTGTGTAACAGGGTCCCAACGGCTGCCGAGGTCGTTATACGGGTCGCCGTATCGTTGCTGCGTCGTTGAGTAGATCTGACTGTTTGACATCTCACCAGCGACCATGTAGCGACGTTCCAGTGACCCTTACCAGGTCGTATCGTTGTTGGGATCGCTGGAACGTCGCCAAGCATGACGCGACTCTAAGTTTACTGAAGTCTCTTGCCTGTCTACAGGATTGTGTATTGGAGAAGGCCCCTGTAGAGAGGAACAAAGACACAACCCCACACCAGATTCAAGACAATCCTACTGGATCCTACGGCAGGCCTGATTACATTAGAGTCCCGGAGCCAACTAGGATGACACATTGTTACAACCCCTTTGCCCTTGAAATTGTTTACTTCAAGCTGAAGATCAAGCAAGCAAATCTCGAAAAAAACATAACAACAATATAGATGTAGCCAGCGCTCCGTGCTGTAAAACGTCAGCTCCACGTCCATTGGTCCAATAGTCTTTACTCCGTGGACTTTTCCTCACAGTCTTCAGAGCATTATTTATCATGTATTACTTATATAGTGACATCATATTCCATGGCACTTTACAGACATTATCATCACTGACCCCATTGAGGCTCTCAGTCTTAATTCTCTAACACTATGTATCTGGAGTGTATGAGAAAACCAGAGGAAACCCATACAAATATGGGGATAAAATGCAAACTCCTTGCAGATGTCATCCTTGGTGGGGCTTGGATCCAGGACACCAGCGCTCCACCAACATTGCTAACGACTGAGCCGCTGAGGTGCCCTACAATGTACATGTTGATAGGTCCATACTGATAACATAATGCTCAGTCTGGGTGGGGATTTTGAGCTTGTTAAAGTAGTCTGATCTACTGCACAGGAGGTCACCTCTTCAGATTGTGTTCAGTAGCTCCGACTGGAGAGAACATCGACAATGGATTAAAATCTCGGGTCAAAATGGCTTTCAGAGAACACCCAGAGTCAACATTTATTCATACCAAGTAGTACACAAAAGTCAAACCTTGGACATGTTTGCAAACTGATTCACATGCAATAATCATTTCCAGTAATTAAGCAAAAGGTCAAAAAGTTACGGTCTCTTGGAGTACTGCCACCACATCTACCCCATTGTCGGCATATTTATGGTATGAACCCATCCAAGACATATTTCGTCAAGCATATAATAACTCTAACAGTTCTTATTCTTTTTAAGGTTCATTGTTCAGGATGACAAAACACTTTGCGGGGAGGTGCTATTGGAGAACCAACCCAAAAGAAGTGGTGGATATGTCATGACTCCATCATCTCCTAACTTCTAAATTTGACATCATGGGGACATGGCAACATTGACACCAAACCCAATTTCTGCACTGCTCAATTCATCAATTTGACAAGAACTAAACTGGCATTTGTCAAAATTGATGCCATATAGAGAATGGTGGTTGTCATCACTGCACCAGCATCTCCTAGTAGTGTTTTTTGTCCTGAAGAAGACGTTTATACTTCGAAATGTTTAGACTTAATAAATGAATTGGTTTATACTTACCTTGATTTTCCTCTTCACATCTTAAACAACTACTTTACTACACCAGCATTCTCTAGAGTGGGGCAATGTCTAAGGCCTGTTCATTGGCATTAAAGCCTTCAACTAGATTATCTGTTCATCACCTTCGCCTTGGAAGCACAATCATCATATCTTGTCACGATCTCTATTCTGCCCTTGTTTTTTACTATTGCTATGGAAGCTCTCAGTCGGTGCTGCAATCCCTATCTTCACTTTTCACTGATCAGGCTTCTACTTAGGCAGGCTTGCCCCTGCATTCAGTGTCAATTGTACACTTTCTTTTGCCTGTGTAGTACTGATCTTTCTGTGCTCTGTGCCTGACGCCTGACTCGATACCCTTACCTGACTTTGACCATTTGCCTGTGACCTGGCTACTCTTATTGCCTGCCCCTGTGTTATGTTTTGTTGTCCTGGTTTTCCCGACTTCGGCTTGTGAATTGAACTTCATCTCTGATTGCCCCTTGCTGTTACTGCGTTATTTCCTGGACCTGACCTCGGATCATTTTGACCTCCCTTTGCTTCCAGTAAGTAACATTATTATATTTACTTTCTATTATCGTTGTCTGTTTTTTCACTGCTGAGACTTACCTATTTCTGTGGTGACTCGCGTCATATTATCTACCATTAGTGGTCTTCGCATAATTGGAGTCAACACTGGAAGAGTGCAAAAATTATAATGGATGACTCAGGAGTCTTTTTGCGAGGAGCAAAGACACAACAAAACCCAGTTTATAAAAAAAGTCTATATTATAACATATGGTGATTCATAGCAAATGCAGTGGAAAAGTCCATAAACACACAGTGTAGATGTTGAGTGAAAACTTGACGAAAAGTCTGTTGAAAACCTCAGAGGAGAATGCAAACAGCGGAGGAGTCTATGAAGTGCAGTTTACACTTGGAAACGCTGTAAAAAAAAAGTGTATGTCAAGTCCAAACATGGAGATGTGTAAGCAAATCCAAATAACACATTAAATCATCCATAGAGGCCTGGGAAGGAAGTCTCAGAAAGTCCAGAACCAGATGCAGAGCAAATTTCCAAAAGTCCAGAACAGTCTTGTGCTCTACATCTATTTAAGTGTAGGAAGTGACAGAGCAGCAACCAGCCTATGTGTCAGCAAATGCAGGCGAGGCAAGAGCCACAGAGGTAGCAGCACGAGCAGTCAGAAGCAGAAGGAACGCTGGCACAGGTATAGGTAACAGAACCTCTGAAGAGCAGCATCAGGAGATTCACATAGGATTTGCAGAAGTAGACAGAGAACCAGAGAAGCCACTAGGAACAGGAAACAGGCAGAATACTCTAACCCTGACTAGAGGCTGGGGTGGGGTTTATAAAGACATGAGGCAAAGGATGTCATCTTGAAAGAGGGCAAGAATGCCCAAAAGGTAATCAAAATATTCAGTCCTGACAACGAGTTAAAGACCCCCTTATCGGGAAATAATGGGTCAACAATTCAATCGGTTTATGGCTTTATCTTACACTTTGCTATTTCCAGTAATTTGCCATTTTCAATAATCAGGCATTTTGTTTACTCTAAATCTTAACAGTTTCCAGTAGAATATGTCCTGGTCTATCTGTATTTCAGGTTATTTAACGTCCTGTATTTTCTGATATCCTTGCTGAAATTCATCGTTTTTCTAGTCTGTAGCTGTAAGAACTTCAAATAGCATTATTGGGATCTATTTTTTTCTTATTTTTTTTCATCCTGAGCGTCTCCATTCTTCAGGACTGACAGGACGGTGGAGATACAGATACAACTGGAAGGCTGACAGAAGACGCGTCTGCCTGTATCTAAGCCTGAATATGCCATTTTCTAGTAGCCCGAGGGAGAATCTCATTTTCTTTCCTAGGCAATTATAAGCCTCAAAGACTGAAACTAGGTATATGTCTCTTTAATCTCCGCAGAAATTTATGTTCTCGCTTTCGACCGCTGATGTCCTGGGTTCTGCCGCCTTCTAATATAAAATACTGCCAGGAATCTAAGACAAAAAAAATGACAAAAGCAGCAGAAAATGGCTCCGAGTCTGTTAACTCCGAGGTTACATAGACAATCTGTTTATAATACTGGAGATACCGTGTCATTTTCAAGGCAAAGTAATGGCGCACTCGCTAGACTTTGTACTATATAAAAAGATTAATACAATACATTGTGCTCTATTCAGACCAGATTTTTATCTTTTCTATAACGTGCTGAAAATAAAAGCAGATTGCAATTGGAAATATCACACCCTATATACCATATATTGAAAAAAGTATGTGCCCACAACAGGAGCTTTTCTGACCTCCAATCCCACATCAAGAGACATTAAAGAGGTTGTCCACTACTGTCAAATTGATTACCTATCTGTACGATAGGTCATAAATGTTTGATTGACTGGGGTTTGATACCCTACACACCCGCCAACCAGTTGTTTTCGGTGCCTGCGGCAAGAAGAGGCAAGAAATGCTCAGTTCCCGAGATGCTCCATCTTCTGATAGTGGCCACGGTCAGGTACTGCACATTAGCCCCCTATTCAAATCAATAGAAGGAAGCTGGAAATGCTCAGTTCCGGAGGTGCTCCATCTTCTGATAGTGGCCGCGGTCAGGTACTGCACATCAGCTCCCTATTCAAATCAATAGAAGGAAGCTAGAAATGCTCAGTTCCGGAGGTGCTCCATCTTCTGATAGTGGCCGCGGTCAGGTACTGCACATCAGCCCCCTATTCAAATCAATAGAAGGAAGCTGGAAATGCTCAGTTCCGGTGGTGCTCCATCTTCTGATAGTGGCTGCGGTCAGGTACTGCACATCAGCCCCCTATTCAAATCAATAGGAGAAAGATGGAAATGCTCAGTTCCGGAGGTGCTCCATCTTCTGATAGTGGCCGTGGTCAGGTACTGCACATCAGCCCCCTATTCAAATCAATAGAAGGAAGCTGGAAAGGCTCAGTTCCAGAGGTGCTCCATCTTCTGATAGTGGCCGTGGTCAGGTACTGCACATCAGCCCCCTATTCAAATCAATAGGAGGAAGCTGGAAATGCTCAGTTCCAGAGGTGCTCCATTTTCTGATAGTGGCCGCGGTCAGGTACTGCACATCAGCCCCCTATTCAAATAAATAGGAGGAAGCTGGAAATGCTCAGTTCCGGAAGTGCCCTTCTCCTGATAGTGGCCGCGGTCGGGTACTGCACATCAGCCCCCTATTTAAATCAATAGGAGGAGGCTGGAAATGCTCAGTTCCGGAAGTGCCCTTCTCCTGATAGTGGCCGCGGTTGGGGACTGCACAGAAGCCCCCTATTCAAATCAATAGGAAGCGTATGTGCAGTATCCGGCTGTGGCCACTATAAAAAGATGGGGCACCTGCAGAACTGAACATTTTTGACATCCTGCTGTAGGCGCTGGCAATGAGAGCAGCTGCTTGGTGGAGGTGCCGGATGTCAGACCCTGGACGGATTAGACATTGATGACCTATACTACAGATTGGTCATCAGTGTGACAGCAGTAGACAACTTCTTTAATGTGGAGTGATATGTAAGGATATATATAACAGTTCTCGCTCTGCCATCAAGGATTTCTCCAAAATTTTGGAGGAGGTATCTGTGAGAACCTATACCCCTTCTTCTAGAAGAGCATTTGTGAGGTAACATTGATGTTGGGGGAGGCCGGGTTCACAGTGTCTGGTCTTAGGTCCGGGCTATGTGTGGTCGCTCATGTTCTTCCACCAAACTTTCCCAACTATGTCTTTTTGGGCCTTGCGCACTGGACACAGTCATAATGAGCACATCAGTGTCTTTCCCAAACTGTTCCCATAAAACTGGAATAAAGTGGTTTGTGCTGAACAATTACGTTTTCCCTTCACTGAAAGTAAGGGGCTGAGGCACAATGCAGTCAGGGGGAACGTTCTCCTAGCATCACCAAACCCAGACTCTCCGTCAGATGCAGATAGAGCAGTGTGATCCATTACGTCACCTCCAGAGTCCAGTGGTGGTGGCTTTACACCGCTCTATCTGATGCTTGGTGTTGTGCTTGGTTATGTATGACTGCATGCAGCTGACTGTAAAGGCCCATATATTGTTCTAGCAAAGGGGCCTCTTTTGTATGGGCTGTCTGCTTTATAGATATAAACATAGCGCTATTCCCTCTTTCTTTCAATTTGAAGGTCAGTTGCTTCAATCCAGACAAAACCCGGGACAACCAATGAGAAGACACAATACTAAACATGGCCTCCTTACTGGTAAGCGTTGGTCTATGGGCTACCTGAATCATCTTGGCACAGACTGGGTCTAAATGGGTAGAGTAAATTTTCCAACAGCCTTTGACTTCCCCCATAGTTTTTAGTCAAATTCCCTGAGCATGTCCAGGGCCTTCATTACAAAACAAGGTAAAAGGATGAGTCTCGTGGGGAAGGCCAAGGACAGAAGCTATCGGCCTTTAAAAAAAAAAAGGCAACAATCTACGGTTCCGCGCAGTTTAAGAACAGAGGGCTAAAATGTAGGTGGAAGCTGCTGGTGTTTCCTAGACATGAAAGTCTGTCACCACTCAGAGATGTGACATCAAGGTTCGGGTAGGGCAAATTACAACCAGCACTGGTCATACAAGGGACGGGTGTTGACACTGAATTGCCAACTTCCTAGAGGAAAGAAGGCTTTGGCTGTGACACCTGATCGTGAAGATAAAACCCAAGAGTAAAACACAAAACGAGCATATACCTTGTGGTAACCTAATAAGTAAATAGTAGTAGCACTTGTAAATAATATAGGTCACTTCGTTAACACTGTTTAATCAAAAAGTGTAAAAGCCATCCCACCGCGACAAGGTGGTACCCTCTCTCCGAGCTAGGCAACTAACTATACAGTATAGCTTCCCAAGACAGGAGGCTGCAGTTGAGCCCGTCCTTTTCTGTCCATTGAGGTCACAGACACAAGGTAAGGTCGTAACACTAGAGTAGGGCTGTCCCAACTGGGTACACCTTGTCACGGTGGGATGACTTTTAAGCTCAAACGGTGATGACCAAGTGCCCTAATGTTAGTTATATATGCTACTAATGTTTACTTGGTTACTTACTATAGGGTATATGCAGATTTTGTGTTTTTCTCTTGGGTTTTATCTGTGAAATGGCCGCAGTGTGAACGTGCTCTTACTATTCAACATATAACAACTTATACTCCGTCTCATTTTTTTGTTTTTGCTCTGATTGTGAAGCTGCCTGTGATTTAGACATCTTCGGGCATAGTCTAAAGAACGGTAGGAACAGTACTGGATGAAGACCTGATAGGTGTAAACGTTGTGACCTTCTTAGGGGATTTGGACATTGTCTCTTCTTACCTGTATTCCAGCACGGTGTCCTTCCTGGCTATACTTATAGAGGTGGGGGCTGCCTTCTCAGTTTGTGCTATGTCCCTGGCTTCATTTAGGGAGAATCCGCTCATCAGTTGAGACCCAAAATAACTTTATCTGCCTTCAATTCTTTATCTTTTTTCTTTTCCTGTCCTCTATTCTGCCTAGTACATTTAGGATGAGGCTGATCTTCTGTTGGCATGCCTCAAGACGGGCCTCAAGACGCCCCACCCTGAATGATGTCCATAGAGCTAGGATGAAGGTGCTTTTAAGACATGATGTTTCCCACCCCATATCAAAGAATCCACTGCTAGTGGGTATGAAATCCATGTAAAGACTCAACATTGTGTTTTATATCATTATAGACATGTCTTGTGATGTTTGTTTTTTTATGCTATCATGGGTTTAGGCATTACATAAGTAGTGTCAGTAATAGTTGCAGGCTAATGGTTAATTTTATTTGATACTAGAGCTGTGTTTCCCCTGCTGCTGCCTGTACTAATCCTAATGATCAGCCCAAGTTCCTTGATTTCTCTGGAAGAGAACAGAGGATTAACTTCTGGACCAAAACCCCAGAAAGATCAGAGATTTAAAGGTTTTTCATACAAGATAGATTGAATCTTTTCTCACAAAGCTATATATCTATCCGCTCAGCTCCTCCTTCTCTATCACATGGGGCCTTCAGATTGCACTAGATTTTGGTGACTATGTAATTACTGTGATCTGATTGCTGTAGCTGCAATGATATGACTGCTCTGCTCAGATCACTGTAAAGACCAGTGAGCAGTGCAGCAACAACTAAACAAATTAGCACTACCAGCGACCTCCACTACACTGTCCACCGGTATCACATTTCAGTCACCAACAAAATGTCTCTGCACTGTGCTCCTGTCATGCCTCAGGATTTCATCCAGATCTGATGAGCTCCTGCTCCAGAATCTGTTTCCTTTTCTGTTGAGCCATAGCTTAGTTTGTCCTTATCCAACTCGTGAGGCTCTATTACTTTTACATTTGCTTCAAATCCTTAGGCTACAGTTACTGGTGTAGTTACTTTTTTTTATTGTCTCTGTCCTATCACATTCCAGATATGGCTATTTATACTCCTCTATTCCAGCCATTCTCTTCTCTGCTGGCTATATTCATTTATGTGTGGATTGCTACTAACGAGATCTAGTCTTACTGGTAGTGATTCTGACTGTTTCGTATTTAGCCTGTATGTTCTCATTAGCCTTTTCTACACCTTCTGTTTTCTATTAGGTTAGTTATAGATTTGCATTTATTATTTCTCCCTTGTTCACTTGCTCCTGTGCTTTATGTTTGCTCACCTTTGGTTTATGTCTACCACTGTTCTCTTTCCTTATCCTGTAGCCACCTCCCCTCTGGTTCCTAAGGAGAAATGACAAACACTTCGATGGCCTTTTAGGAAGTCAGGTCCAAGCTGTGGTTTTCGAGTCATGCTGATAGAAACCTTTAGTCTCTACAGGAACCAGCAGGGTGTGGTTTCAGCGGTTTTGACTTATTTTACTCCTTTTACCTCTATGCGAGTTTATACGGGCACAAGAGACAATACATTTTACTGTCAGTTATCCTTTTGCCCATGAAGAGAGGAGACCAATCATATCGGACACATACTGTAGAGTAGATCTACCCATATTTAATGCGAGCTCGCAGTGCACTAGGTTTTAAGAGAAGCTTCTTCCCTTAGTGTTTAAAAGTTGAAAATATTTTTTCATCCCATTAAATATGCATTATTTTTTATTTAAACATGAATTAAATTTCTTTTTATTTTGCTGACACATTACATAGGATTAAGTGAGACAATTGTCTGAGGAAGGTTGGTAGTCAGCTATCCTTTGACCCTTTATCTGGAGAAACTGGTTATTCCTGTACAGTCAGTATGCAATTTTTGATATGTATTCTCAAAATGCTATTTTATGAAAACTGAAATACAAAATCAAGCTTAATCAATTTACTATATCAACTGAAGCCTCATTGTCTGCCGCCACCAAGTCTTGTCCTTTCCTCAGAACTTTAGTGGCAGCCGGTGACAGCTATGACATGAGACTTGCAGTACAAACTTTGCTTCCAACCTTGCAGGAATAATTTAGGGAAGGTCCTTTTCCTTTTCTGTTAAAGGGGTCCAGAATTCTACAAACATGGCTGATTTGCTTTGCAAACAGCGCCACCCCTGTCTACTGGTTGTGTGTGATATTGCATCTTAGCACCATTTAAGTGAATGGGCCTATGCTGTAATACCACAGGGAACCTGTTGAAAGAAGTGGCGCTGTTTTTGACTGTTTTTGAAAGAATGTAATAAAGGTTTCTTAATCGGGACATTCCCTTTAACCATGACTGCACCCCAGTGCACAAAGTACAGTCCATAAAGGTATGGTTGGATGCGTTTGGAATGAAAGTATTCACTGGCTGCACAGGGCCCTGACCTCAACTTCATAAGACAGAAAGTAGATCGATCGATAGATAGATAGATAGATAGATAGATAGATAGATAGATAGATAGATAGATAAATAAAAGTCAGATACATATACTGTATTTTTGGACTATAAGACTCACCAGACCATAGTACGCACACCAGGTTTTAGAGGAAAAATTAGGATGAAAAATGAAAGCAAAAAATGTTGTTGTAATACACGGTTATAGGTGTAATGTCCCCCAATTTTGTGCTAATATCCTCCACCTTAGGTCCCTTCTATGTTTATGTTCCCCATCCTGGTATATATGATCCCTAACCCGGTATATGTTCCCCATCCTGATATATATGTCCCCCAATCATGGTATATGATCCTCTATCTTGGTATATGATCTCTATCTTAGTATATGTACCCCATCCAGGTATATATGATCCCTCATCTTAGTATATATGATACTCCATCCTTATATATGGCCCCCATTTATATATAGATATCCCCATCCTGGTATATGGCCCTCATCCAAGTATATATGATCCCCCATCCTGGTATATGTACTGTATAAATATCCCTATCTTGGTGTATGGCCCCCATCCAGGTATATATGATCCCCCATTCTGGTATATATATATATATATATATATATATATATATATATATATATCCCTCATCCTCGTACATATGATCCTCCATCCTTGTATATGTTATCCTTTCCTTGTAAATATGATCCCCCATCCTGGAAAATGGCCTTATCCAGGTATATATTATCCCCCATCTCACTGTATATGATTCTCCATCACAGCGCCCACATAGATCAATAACCAGTTATACTCATTGTCCATCGCTCCCCCACAGCTCGATGTCTTCTTCTCATGCTGGAAGCTGACCGGTGTGTAAGCGCGCATAGCATCACTTAATTGTCCTGCTTCGTGCCCCTCACACTGTCGGCTGCTGGGATATTCATTTCTCCATTGTCCAGAATGATGTGGGTTGGCAGCAGTGAATATCCACTTTCTTTAATAGAAGGCACACATTATTGTTTGTGCCTGCAGCAGTGGCTGTTGGGTGATCGCAGAAAGTGCTTATTGTTCATGAAAATATAATATCTACTCCCCCCTCCTCTCAGCATTGAGGGGTGTGCTGGATTGATGGGTGGAGGGAGCAGTGCATAGTAGATTTTCTTAAGCAGCGGGCACAAGCGCTCACTGGCTGCCGCTGTTGCAGCCTGCTCCTGCCTCCTGTGGCCTGCTCCTGTCTCCAGTGACATGTCCAACCCCCCCCCACACACAGACAGACAGACAGCGTACATCCATATACAACCTCACTTTCCACCACAACATTGGAGATAAAAGTGTGTCTTATAGTCCAAAAAATTTGGTAAACTATTATTCTGCAGTGCAATCGAATTAGTCCGGGGAATTGGAATCTCCTCAATCTTTTTCAATGTAAATGTATTTTTTGTACATTGTGCTCTTGTGCCATCTGTAGCCGCCCTTCCTATCTATCGGCGTCTAATGCCAGGTGGCTCCAAACTCTTGTTGTACGCGACAACTCTAGTTCTATTTCCTGTGTTGTCAATGTCAGGACATGAAGACTGAACTTTTAGGTGTTTGCTTTCTGTTGTTTGACCTGGGTGGGTTGCAAACTATTTAAGCTCCTAAAAGCCGTCTGACCATTGCCAGCCATGACTTTACTTGCTCCTGTGAACATCTTAGTATCCCGCTTTGCTTCTCGACTGTGACCTCAGATCATTTTTTGACTACTGTCTTGCCTTACGACTTCATGCATGTTCCGACCAGACCATTCTTCTATTTAGCTCACCCCACCAGACAGCGGCTAATTTCATAGCCCCACCCTAGGGGGGTCCCTATTAAGTCTAGATCCTTGTATAAGGGTTAAAGGGTAAAGGCAAGGGCAACCTGTGGGATCAGAAAAAATGGAGTGGTTAGGACCAAACCAGTTTGTGGTAACCATCTTTAGAGCAGCCAGGTGACCACGGACAGTGCCTTGATTACAGCTACCTCATCTCCCAAGACACTAGAGCATAGTAACGTGGGGTAAAATAAAATAATACGTAACACTCTGTTCCTCCACCTTCACTCCACTGAGTAGGCCTCTGATGTCATAACTCAGACTAGCGCCTTCAGCAACATCTTTTGTCTCATCAAAGGCCAAATCTGTGATTGATAACATGGCACAGAGTCAAGATGGAGGAAGACTCTCAGGAAGCTGGGAAAAGGTGTGTGACAGTCCGCGCCACCGGGTACCAAAGAAATCACCTGGGATGCAGGAAGTTATTTCAAGCTTTGTCTTTATTCTCCAACATGTTTCAGCACTCCACCTGGCGCCTTCATCAGGAATATCCCTGAGGAAGGCGCCAGGTGGAGCGCTGAAACATGTTGGAGAATAAAGACAAAGCTTGAAATAACTTCCTGCATCCCAGGTGATTTCTTTGGTACCCGGTGGCGCGGACTGTCACACACCTTTTCCCAGCTTCCTGAGAGTCTTCCCACGTGCGAGTGGTTGGTGGAGGTCCTGCAGCAGCCGGTATTGATTATATGCCTTCAAGCCAGTTGTGGGTCATCACAACTGGAATAGGTGAGTGGTTTTGACAATATACCTCTCATCTCTTAGTGTCTGAGTGATAGGGCACTATTGCGCCTCTTGTTCCCCCTTCCTATTTTAAGATGGAGGAAGAGGATGTCACGTGCTGGGAAGAAGTGAAGAAGAGGTCAGAGGAAGATGCTAGAAGGACCTGACGGGGTCTGTGGGATAGGTGATCATTCAGGTGATTATCAATTTATTTTAGTGCATTTGCAATGAAACAAAGACAAAAAGAAGAATTTTCCAAAGAGCGATTCATTCACAGCTTATAGGTAGGAAAAAACTAGATAGAATGATAAACATAAATGAAGTAGATATGAAATAGGTAGATAGATTGATAAATGGGCATATAGGTAGATAGGTAGATGATAGTCAGATAGATGGATGGATGGATAGGTAGATAGATAGTTTGATGGGTAGATAATAGTGATGAGCGAGTAGTAAGATATTCGGGTTCAGATAGCTCTAACCAAATACTTTGAACTGTTTCAGTAATCGGATCAAAAGAGTTCCCCATTGACTTGCATTGAATTCGTTATTCTTTATTCATTCAAAGTATTTGGTTAGAGCTATCCGAACCTGAGTATTTTACTACTCGCTCATCACTTGTAAAGGATAGATAGATAGATAGATAGATAGATAGATAGATAGATAGATAGATAGATAGATACATAGAGATAGATAGAAGGAGAGATAGATAGAAGGATAGATAGATAGATAGATAGATAGATAGATAGATAGATAGATAGATAACCAGAAAAAATTCACTGCAGCACAACTACTACCAAAAATGCACACATGCTAACATGCGGTCTATATATGAGGAAAAAATTAAAAACTTACGTTTTTTTTTTCAAAACAACTCAATATTCTTATTTTTTTATTTTCTTGGGGTTCTTGGTACACACATTGGCCAATGTCTGATTGCTCATCAACCATGACACGGTGACCCCAGGTCTGATGAGTCCTGCGCTGACATCCCTGTCCTCCTTGTCCTCCCTATCTCACTACTAAGTGGGTGGACACCATCTCAACCCCAGACCACCTGGGAGCGATGAGGGTGCTAACTGCAGCTGTGGAGCCAGGAACTCCACATATTAGACATAAAACAGAAAAAAGCTGCACAGCATTCAAGATATAATGTGAACTGGTGCAAGCTGCGATCGTGGAACAAACAACCAGAAAAAATTCACTGCAGCACTCAGCTACTACCAAAAATGCACGGTGACCTGGGGTTGTGGTTGATGATCAAACAGATATTGGCCAATATATGTACCAAGAACCACAGAAAATAAAAAAATAACAATATTGAGTTTTTTGAAAAAAACGTAAGTTTTTAATTTTTTCCTCATATATAGACCGCTTGTCAGCATGTGTGCATTATTGGTAGCCCAACAGATATCATGAACGACTCCGCAAATGATATCAGCAGTCGTTTGGATGCCTATATTCCTTAGTTCTGAATAGGCGAAGTCGTAAACGACATCGTTATCAAGGTGTCACACACGCCAATGCTGCAGGCTGACCGGACGACCCACGACTGATTTATGGTCCTGTTCATAAACCTCCGATCAACGATCAGCCGACTTATCACTGGTCGTATCTACGTGTCACATGCAACGACGTCATTGCACCGCCCCGAAAGCCGTGACATTTCAACGATATCGTAGCGTGTGACAGGCCCTTTACTGTGGTTCAGCACTTTTCAAAACACCTAGAAAGTGTCCATTTATGATACTTTTTTTTTATTTATTTTTTTTGGGCACGCCCCATTTTTGGACACTTTACATGATTGGCGCTGCTTTATGTTTTTGGATCTTCTTGATAGATTTCCATCATTCTATTGCCTGCTGTTTCGTTGACTTATTTTTCCATACTCAGCACATTATTTAAAAGTGTTTTCAGATCAACCAGGGTGGAAATTCCAAGATTTCTCTTTGTGTTTTCTTATTTATATTCCATGTCAATAACCGCCTCATCTAAAACATCCGTGACAATATCCGTAACATATTCCTTCAAAGTAAGCCGGGCACCTCCGATCTGACCTTTGCTACCGATTGCGAGATTTTCCCTAAGATTCGGAGGTTCCTGGAGTCTTATTTTTATCTTCTTTCCCACAGGAGGAAGATCTTCAAAGGGTCCAAAATTAGACACAAGAAAAGCCCTGAAAATTCTTTGCAGGGTTCTTGTAAGAAGAAATTGGAAGCATTTCATCATATTCTTGTCTTCCAAATATTAGTATTTAATGAGAGACACATTTCCTTCATTTATTTTGAGTTTTCTCCAAGGCTGGCAAATACCAGAATCTCCAATGTTATCGTAGGATAGGGACGTTATTGGTTTGTTTTCTTTCCATTCTTTCTGTTTGGATTCCGAGGTTTTTTTGGAAATCCGTCTGTTTTTGCACTGAAGGAGCCGCACTAATAAGATTGGACTTTAGGAGGAGGTAGAACAATCATACAAGATGTCTATAGATCTTACCGAGATAGACAGCTGCATTTCAAACAGGATATTGAGGCGGCCAGATTCCCAAGAACAACGGGATTTCATTCATGAATGCTTCACGAGAAGAATGTGGCCAACCCGCAGCGGAGCGACGCTATGCTTCTCAGCAGGTTCAAGTGGAGTCACGGCAGAGATCTTACAACATTGTCTTCATTGATATCCCATTGAGGACATGTCATCATAAGGTTGATAAAGAGTTTGGATGTAAATCGATCAAAAAATAATCTGGACCTTCGAGTTCTTGATTTTCTAATCATGAGATGATAGGTATTCAACATGGTCAAAGGGTTCTTCTACTTGTCCATAGTTCAGATGATTTGGTTTTGTTAGGGTTGGCCAACCGTAGAGTCTAAAAGTGACTTATTAATATTTTTAGTTACATATATAGCACCATCATATTCCACAGGACTTTACATCAATATCATCAATGTCCCCATTTTCTGTGAATGTTGATGATTATGGCTTACAGCCAATGAAAACCCAAAGGTCATTATTTCAGAAAATTAAGGTAGGGAGGATGAAGGGTTAAAAAGGGTGAATATAATATTAATTTATTATTCAACACATTTCAAGGCTCCCTGAAACACCCTGAAACATAGCAATTTTAAGTTTTGATGATATTGTAATTCTTTGAGATGCACTAGTATATGGGATGAAACCAGAGAACCCATAGGAAACCCAAGCAAACACAAGGAGAACATACTAACACCTTGTAGATGTTGTCTTTGTTGGGATCGGAACTCAAGTACTTTACGGACTTCATCAATGTCTCCATTGGGACTCATAATCTACCTTCCAGATCAGTATGTCTTTGGAGTGTGGGAAGAAACCAAAGAACTCAGTGGAAACCCAAGCAAACACAAGAAGAACATACAAACTGCTTGTAGATGTTGTCCTTGGTGGGATCGGAACCCAAGTACTTTACAGACTTCCTCGTTGTCTCCATTAGAACTCACAATCTACATTCTCGGTCAGTATGTGTTTGGAGTGTGGGAAGAAACCAAAGAACCCAGTGGAAACCCACGCCAACACAAGAAGAACATACAAACTTCTTGTAGATGTTGTCCTTGGTGAGATTGGAACTCAAGAACCCAAGTGCTTTACAGACATCATCAATGTCCCCATTGGGGTTCACAATCTATATTCCCTATCAATATGTCTTTGGAGTGTGGGAAAAAAGCCAAAGAACCCAGAGGAAACCCATGGAAACATAGGGAGAACATACAAACTTCTTGTAGATGTTGTCCTTGGTTTGATTGGAATCCAAGGACCCGAGAACTTTACAGACATCATCAATGTCCCCATTGGGGCTCACAATCTATATTCTCTATTAGTATGCCTTTGCAGTGTGAGAAGAAATCAGAGAAACGGGAGGAAACCTGTGCAAACACAAGGAAAACATGGCAACTCCTTGTAGTTTATGTCCTTGGTGGGATTGGAACCCAAAACCCCAGTTCTGCAACACGACAGTGCTAACCACTGAGCCACTGTGTTGCATATTTGGCTCGTTACCCTTATTTTTGAATAAGATACATTCAATGTATGCTGGCTTAGATCTCAGCCTTGCTTTTGGACTTTACTGTCATCTTTCGGGTGAGTCACTATAAAAATGCTTGAGTTTCCCTATTGACTTCCATTATACTCGGTACATAAGTTGAGCCCGTCTAAGAGTCCGACCTGCTCGTTTCAAGTACTTGATAATCATAGTGCGCGCTCATCACTATTACTTACCATTGATGACTATTTTGAGAACCTTGACCATCATAGGCAACCTTACCCCTATGCAGTGCATTCTAGGCGAAGAGTGGGAGATTCCTTAGAAGCTACACTTAGTTTATTAAGTGCCATACTTAATTGAGTTAAAGAGGTATTCAAGGGAGATGAAATGTATATCAATCCACAGTCTGTCTAGAGTTATAAAGGCTAATCCCTCTCTCTGTTTATATATGCCACTTTATATGTGTTTTATGTCGAATATCTGTTGTTGCGCCTTCTTTCTTCTGGATGCATAATGTGTACTGTCATGGCTCGTCCTCTGCTGCCTGACTCCACTCCCATACCGTAAACATGACCTGTAAAGGTGGATAGATTGACATCTGCGAGAGCTGGCAGAGAGCTGGGAGAGTAAAGGGAGGAGAGGTCACACTAACACACAGACTATGTTAAATCTTGGCTATGGGATTGGCTTGCATTAGAAGCAAGATTCAAGTCACATACCCATTATCTGTGACTGCAGAAATAAGGCTTGTCGGGTGCTGGCTTGCATAAGGTGCAAAAATTAAGCCATGCCCCCTCAGCCATTCTTTGACTGCAGAAAGGAGTCTAGGTCAGGGGGCTTGCTTGTATAATATGCAAGTAGCTAGCCATGACCTCTGATATTTGGCTGCAGAGAGAAGGCTTGGTAAGGGAGCTGGTTTGCATAAGGTACAAGAAGCAAGCCTTGCTCCCTGATCTTTGACTGCACAGAGATGGCTTGGTCTGGAGGCTGGTTTGCACTACAAGAAACAAGCAAGCCATTTTACTTTATCCTTGACTGCAGAAGAAAGCTTTGTCAGGCAATCAGGGTAATTATTTATGGGGTTGATGTCAGTTGTGTAGTGTCAGATTGCATCAAGCCCAGGGGTTAGTAATGGAGAGGCATCTATCAGATACCCCCATTACTAACCTAGTAAGGAAAAGGAGCAAAAATCTTTGAATTTAAAAAAAAAGAGACTCTTGCCTTGGATCATCAACAAAAACTAATGAAGATATGACATAGTCCCCCAAATCCAAAGTAGTCCACAAAGTGGAACCTGAAAGACATAGAGAGAGGTGAAGATATAAAAACAAAAGACATTCTCTCACTCACCATTTAATATTTAAAAAAATCTTGAGCTCCGACATAGCCCATGCCACTCGCACGATGTCCCCTAAATCTGTGACGAGCGGTGATATGAGTAACTTAGAAACGTCACCACTCATGAGACATTCAGGGTCTAACCCTGCCCACTGTGTGGCCCGGTGAGAATGTTGATGACCGGTAATGGTACTGATGTTATCACCTCTTGTCACAGTCGACGACTGTCGCAGAGTGCAGTCAGACCGGCAGTGACCTATGGAGCTTTGTTCTCAGAACCAGGCTCCATAGGTTGTACTACAGAATCATTACACATCATGGGTGTGACATGGCATATTCTTTTGGTATGTTGTGTATGTATATACGGTATATGTATGTAGTTAATTTTTGCCATTGTATGGCTCCATTGCACGGGCATTGTATAGATATAATTTCCAATTATATGGCACTTTTGTATGAGCATTGAATATACCGTAAGTATTACTTGGCATTGCATGGCGGTATTATATGAACATTGTGTACATAGCATTCGCAATTGCATGGCACTATTATATCAGCATTGTGTAGATGTATAAAAGTATTATTTGGCATTGTATGTCGATATTGTATAAGCAATATGTAGACATATAGACGTATTATTTGGCATTCTATGGGGAATGTTTTGGCTTACCTTATGAGGTGAATCCTCAAAGCCCAAGGTCCAGGTGGGCACATGGCTCACGGGCATTGGTACAACAGGCAGGCTAAGCTAGCGGGAAATGGGTAGTAGAAGTGTAAGCCGAGTCCTGAGGAATTCGTATCAGGATACAGAGGGTTACAGATCAGAAACAAGACCAGACAGTTTTTCATGCATACTTGGATCTGTTTTTACTAAACTGCGTTGAGTAGAGATCTCTGGGAAAACACCAAGGGAAACCACCAAAACAATATGACACAGAACCTGTCAAAACTGACCGGGACCACTGTACTGCTTCAGCAACTCTGACCTGGAATGTTTGCGGCAAACTTACTTAAGATATGCCCTGTCTAGTACAGAAACCAAAGAATATGAGTCTGCACACATTGGAAGCAGCAGTGTGAACTGCGACCAATCCCCACCAAAAACATGAAAAACCAATGCAAAAACCGTAGAAGTGTCACACAAAAGGCGCTCTGCTGTAAAAAATATAAATAGCCAGTGCCGTGACAAAAAACAGGGCCTTTTGGTTTATACATTTTTGCAAAAAACGTACAGTAAGCTGCCTCACCAACTTCACGGTGGGCCCTGGTAGAGACAGTCCTAACTCTGTCCCTAGATGCTACGTTAAAAACCTGCCTGTGTGTACATACCTCTGGGCAGGGCGCGGGAGAGCACAGGACAATCTCACCTTGTAAGGCTGTGTGGCTGGCAGCTCTGTGTGCAGACTTCATAGGGGAGGGGCAGGTGCCTCCAATCTCTGCTGGACCAGCAGGGGTGAACATGAAGCCAAAGAATATGAGTCTGCACACATTGGAAGCAGCAGTGTGAGAGAAGCAAAGACTAGGGATGGGCGAATCTACTCGCTAGGACTCGTTACTCTGCGAGTAGTAAGGGACTCGCAGGACTCGGTACTCTGCGAGTTTCCCAGCGTTTACTCGCACAGTAACGAGTCCAATGCAAATCAATGGCAATCCTAGTTTTGTCAGAGACTCTGACAAAACTAGGATTGCCATTGACTTGCATTGGACTCGCTACTGTGCCAGTGATAGCAGGGAAACTCGCAGAGTAAGAGCTGTCTGCTCTGTGCAGCTCCAGGGTCCTAGAGCCCGCCATCTGCCTGATGTAGCAGAGCTGAGATTGTTCTCAGTCTGCTCATTCCCTGTGCATAGACATCTATATCTATGCACAGGGGATGTAGCAGAGAGGACATCGCGTTTTGGACTACGTCGGACGGAAGAGGATTTTTTTAAATTAAAGATGGAGTCCCTAATGGCTTTTTTTTTTTTATTTCTAATAAAAAATTTTCTCTGTGTTTTTTTTTTTCTCTGTGTGGTGTTTTTTTAACCCTTTATTGGAGATTCTTAGTGGCCAGGTCAAACCTGGCCTGACATTAAGAATCCCGGGCTTAATACCAGCTTGTATAACAAAGGTGGTATTAACCCCTTTATTATCCAGCGTGCCACCGCCACCAGGGCCGCTGGAAGAGCGGGGTTCAGCGCCAGAGGATGGCATTTCAATGAACGCGCCATCTTCTGGGGCGGCTGCGGGCTGCAATTTGCAGCGGGGGGTGCCCAGAAAGCTTGGGCCTCCCTGCGCTGCGGATTCCAGCCCCCAGCTGCTTAGCTGTACCTGGCTAGACATAGAAATTGCGCGGAGCCCCACGCATTTTTTTTTATTATTTCATGAAATAATAAAAAAAAAAGGGCTCCCATATATTCTTGTGTCTGGCCAGGTACAAATAGGCACCTGGGGGTTGGGGGCAGCCCGTCGCTGCCTGCTGGATCCGGCTGGTTCCAGAAATATGGCGAAGCCCACGTGAAATTTTTTTCTGACAAATCCATAAAACAATGTAAATAAAAGGGACTGCATCTTTATTAACCCCTGGACCATGGGCGAGGGGTTAATAAAGTTGCAGTCCCTTTTTTAGGATTGTTTTATTGATTTTTCAGAAAAAAAATTACATGGGCTTCGCCGTATTTCTGGAACCAGCCGGATCCAGCAGGCAGCGACGGGCTGCCCCCAACCCCCAGGTGCCTATTTGTACCTGGCCGGACACAAGAATATAGGCGAGCTCTATTTTTTTATTATTTCATGAATTTCATGAAATAATAAAAAAAAATGCGTAGGGCTCCGCGCAATTTCTATGTCTAGCCAGGTACAGCTAAGCAGCTGGGACTGGAATCCGTAGCGCAGGGAGGCCCAAGCTTTCTGGGCACCCCCCGCTGCAGATTGCAGCCCGCAGCCGCCCCAGAAGATGGCGCGTTCATTGAAGCGCCATCCTCTGGCGCTGAACCCCGGCACGCTGGGTAATAAAGGGGTTAATACCAGCTTTGTTATACAAGCTGGTATTAAGCCCGAGATTCTTAATGTCAGGCCAGGTTTGACCCGGCCACTAAGAATCTCCAATAAAGGGTTAAAAAAACACAACACAGAGAAATTTTTTTATTAGAAATAAAATAAAAAAGCCATTAGGGACTCCATCTTTAATTAAAAAAATCCTCTTCCGTCCGACGTAGTCCAATACGCGATGTCCTCTCTGCTACATCCCCTGTGCATAGATATAGATGTCTATGCACAGGGAATGAGCAGACTGAGAACAATCTCAGCTCTGCTACATCAGGCAGCAGGCGGGCTCTAGGACCCTGGAGCTGCACAGAGCAGACAGCTCTTACTCTGCGAGTTTCCCTGCTATCACTGGCACAGTAGCCGAGTCCAATGAAAGTCAATGTCAATCCTAGTTTTGTCAGAGTCTCTGACAAAACTAGGATTGCCATTGATTTGCATTGGGCTGGTTACTGTGGAGTAAACGCTGGGAAACTCGCAGAGTACCGAGTCCTAGCAGATAGAGCCTGAAGCTTCCGAGACACATCTGCGATTTGTAAATCGCACATTACTCGCTATTACTCGCTTCCCCATTCATTAACATTGGACTCGCTAGACTCGCAACAAGTAGCGAGTCCCGGGCTCGGACTCGCTAGAGTCAAGCGATTCCGAGTAATTTAGGACTCGCCCATCACTAGCAAAGACCCCATAAGGGACTGGTGTATAACATCAATATTGTTCCAGCGTTGCATGCAGTACATGTATACAGGGGCGTAACTACAATAGGTGCAGGGGTTGCGATCGCACCCGGGCCCTGCAGCCTAGGGGGGCCCCAAAAGTCCCTTTGGCCTATAGAAAAAGATTAATACTATTAAAGATTTGCAATAATTGGGGGTCCCATTGGAGCTTCGGCACCGGGGCCCCTGGGCCTGAAGTTACGCCACTGCATGTACAGAATTTTATGAGCATTGTATAGACATATAGAAGTATTATTTAGCATTGTATGGCAGTATTTGGATATAGGGTGTGCATTGATGAGGTTGTTCTGGCTGTGCCCAGCCAAGAAATGGTCATTGTATATTACAAACAAGCTAAAAACAAATCTATGAATTCACAATGGGAAACGTTCTCAGAAAGTCTCTGGAAGGACATGGTAATGGCTTGTAATTCGCTGATAAAACAAGCTTTCATCCTCTAACACCTCCCGGTTATTTATATGATCTCTGGATTAAAAAAAAAAAAAAAAAAAGCAATAAAAAATGAAAATAAACAGAAAAGCAGAAAAAAAAAATAAAGCTGTTGATCCGTCTTCATAAACAGACAAAAGAAAGCGATCCCGCAGCACTATCTAAAGCAAGTAGGGGATTGCTTCTGACGCAGCTCCACGCTGAGGCTCAAATCCCTGTGACATGTGACATAGAGAAAAGGTCACGTTGCCCTGCATCGGCCCTGCCAAAGTCAAGTTAATTAATGCTTTGTTTTTTTTCTAATTCAAATGGATGGAGCTCCAGGCAAAGTGCTATTTGGAAATGCAGAACAATCCAAGTTAGCACAGCCTGACAGATTGCGTGCTTCTTTATGCCCAGGGACAAAGAAGACGCTTTCAGTAAAGTCAGAAGTCTCGAGGTTCCGGGATTATCATTATTATCACGATTATCTTTATTTACTACTTCTAGGCGACTTTGCTATTCATCTGCCTCTTTTTATGATGATATAAATAGTAATACAGGGCCCCACGTGGACTTCATCATGCTTTACTGTATGGGCGATTTCATGAAATGAGTCTTTAATGTTAATGCAAAATTATGAAACATAATAGTTGTGTTGCCAAAGTATTCATTCTCTCCCAGTCCTCGTTACGGCTGATTTAGGCTGGTTTCACACCTGCATTGGGTCCTGATGTACGGAAGAGAGAGAGATCACTTGACCCCATCCATCCTCAGCCGGATGCAACCTCATTGATTTCAATGTGTCGTTTTGACGCATGCCACCGCATCCGGGCACGTCAGGATTTTCTCTGACGCAAAATCGCAACATGATGCGGCTGGGAGGGCAGGGGAAGTTAACAACAAACACACTTGTCTGTGTCCGTTGAGAACCTGATGTCTCTGCGGTCCCATTTTAAGAGTAGGAACGCATGCCTGATCAGGATGAATCAAGACCTCGACAGATACCGATGCAGGTGTGAAACCGTTCTTACAGCCGCATCATGTTCTTTCCTTTTTTAGAGTGATGTTTGGCAACTTGAACATGTACTTCTATTAGAAGAGAGCAAATTGTTTCCTTACCAATCGAATTTGTGTCGAATTTTTAGGAAGTTGCCGAACCCGACAAATCCGGCTAATTTTCGAATTTACCAATTAGAGATTGTGATGACTTTCGCATAATGCATTTGTGGCATTTGACTGATTATTCCTGTCCCCAAAATGTACTTTCCAATTCATCTCCCAGCTCCTTCACTCTCATTCCCTTCATTTGAGGTCCACACCCTTAGGATCTTCTATCCCCTCCCCCTCAAAGTTGCAGTGCTACACCACCCCCCAGGGTCACCCACCCATTTCTACGACCATTTTTCTACATTGCTGTCGTACTTCATGTCCATGGAATTACCAACCCTTATTCTGGGAGACTTTAACATCCCCCTAAACAACCCCATCTCCCCATCTGCATCCCAGCTCCTATCTCTAATCACCTCTCTTGGCCTCTCACATCTCTCAACCTCTGAGAGACACAAAGACAGTAACACCCTTGACCTGGTCTTTACCTGGCTCTGTTCAACCTCCTTCTTAAACAACTTACCTCTCCCTCTCTCTGACCACAACATTCTCTCCATCACGCTCACAAATCCTGCCCCCCCGTCCCCCTGTCAGCGCATCCCTACCTATTATACATTCAGAAATCTTCAGGCCATCAACCCTCATACACCCACAGACTCTCTACTCTCATCACTGTCCCCAATCTCCTCCTTCTCCTTCCCGAATCTGGCTGTGTATCACTACAATGACTCTCTCAGACACACCCTGGACCAAGTTGCGCACCTCACACTCAGAACCTCCAAACACAGAGTTAAACAGCCCTGGTTGACACCGCAAACTCGATTCCTCCAGCACTTTGTCCTGAGAAAGGGGTCTGAGAGCCTTGAAACGCATTGACGAATAAACCACAACTATGTTTCAACATTTAAAGTCTCCTGGAATCTGATGTCTTCTGAAGTCTGGCAGCTCGGTCATTAACCCTTCATTCTACCATTGGTCCATAAGTATTTCAATGGGGACTGCTGCGGCTGTGATATTCTTTTATAGTGGTTGTGACTCATCACAACCACGTCAGGTGAGCCTTGATACCTCTAATCCTCAAACGTTACTCCCAGATAAGACCCTATTTGCACTTTTTGCTTCCCGTTCTCTTAGTCTGATTGATCTCCTTACTATAGACAGGCAAAAACACTTCTCAGTTGAATCACTCAACAGTTTATATACTTGTATCCCACGACAGTCCTGTTAACACTTCTGATGAATCTCATCTTGCCCTGTGAGGCCTCCACAAGAGAGGTCACGTCAATATGACTCCTCACCATCTCACACAAACTCCATTCCCCAAGGGTCACAGACTCCGCTGTGATGCACCGCAATCCCCAATAAGGGAATTTGTGTCCCAATATGGCAACCATTATTTACGTCACTGTTTACCATTAGGATACCTTTCACAGTGTAGTATAGCGATAGTGAAAAAAAGGGTAGAAAGATGAACGGTGCATATGCCGCGCTGTCGGGAAAAATTGATGGTATTTCTCCTGGAGAAGGAGCAAGTTTTTGGCTCTGAAACGCATTGATATAAAATCACCACCAAGTTTATTGGATGTTCTAATGGATTTTTCCCAACATACCGTATACACTGTTCATCTTTCTCCTCTTTTTTGCATCTTTGTCTTATTCTGGAGGCTGCAGCGGTTGTAGTTACAGGTTTTTCTCAGTGGTTATGTCTCACACAACCCTACAAGGTGAGCTTCTTGAGTTTGAGTTTGTTTTACATCAGTCTTTCCAATTTTGTTCACAATGTAGTATAACATCACTCCATTCCCTTTGATACAAATCCTGTTCCATTACTCTATGCAGGTCTCTTAATTCACCGGAACCTGTCTCTGAACTTTTTCAATTGTCCTCGCTATCCTAGATTCTGGTCTATGAGTCTTTTCTCAATTACCTAAGGGGTACTTCACACACAACGATATAGCAAACAATATTGCTGCAACGTCAAAGGTTTTGTGACTTTGCAGCAACCTCGCTAGCGAATTAGCTGCGTGTGACATGCCGCAGCTACCAGCAATGAGCTTACTGATCGCTACAGAATGTCCAGGACCATTTTTTGGTCGTCGGTCTCCCACTGGGCACCATGCATCGGCGTGTGTGACGCCCCTCTAACCTGATGTGTTCCCTGGTAACCAGGGTACACATCGGGTTACTAAGCACAGCGCGCTTTGCTTAGTAACCCGATGTGTACTCTGGTTACCAGGGTACACATTGGGTTACTAAGCACAGCCCGCTGGTTACCAGGGTGCACATCGGGTTACTAAGCACAGCGCGCTGGTAACCAGGGTACACATCGGGTTACTAAGCACAGGGTGCTTTGCTTAGTAACCCGATGTGTACCCTGGTTACCAGCGTTCTCCCGCTGAATACAGTAGCGCAAGCTCGACATTGTGGAAAAGAATAGTTTATATTCTTTTCCATGATGTCGAGGTCATTACACGGGTCGCTGAGGAGATCTGCCTGTTTGACAGCTCACCAGCCACCATACAGCAATGTTCCAGCGATCCCGGCCAGGTCGGATCGTTGGTGGGATTGCTGGAACTTCGCTATGTGTAACAGGGCCCTAAGACTGTAATTCTCACTGGGTAACTTTCTTTGGGTTCTCTGACTATAAATTGTACTATATGTAGTGTTCTCTCTTCTCACACCTGTAACACACCTCTAAACTCAGCAGTCTGCTAACACTCGGACCGTAGTCCACATAAGCTCTGTATTGTAACTCACAGTTTCCTTCCTGGAAGCAGCCCTCTAGTCTTCCCATTTAACTCCTCCTCAGTCGAAGTTACCTTTATTCATCAACCCCACTGCTGCGGATTACATACAGATCAATCAACAAACACATTCAACAACATTGGAAACAGTGCATTATATTGCAAACTTCACACAAACTTCGAGGGGGTGTGGATAACACATTCAACTTCTAACATTCCCCCCTCCTTTAATTTTGGTCGTTCTTGACCATCCAAAATCTGTAAAACACTGGACAACTACACCACCACATAACAAATTAATAACAATCAATTATTGACTATTGGCATCTGGATTTGTTCTTCAGGGTACAACCCTCTGCACAGCATCTGGTCCTTCTTTGTTAGGGACACTGGTACATAACGTGATCAAAGCTCATAAGTGGATCTGATCCTACTTGGTAAGCACCCCGGAACAGCAACACAGTCCATTAATCCATGAACAGTCCATAAGACAAAAGCAGAGTCCATTAGGTGCCTTAGGAGTTTTAGGTATGGCTCAGACTTCAGCTTAGGATGTAGGGCCCTCCAATGCTTTTAGTGCCTATATTCCAGCAGGAGAAGATGCAACAGGTGCAACAAAACAAGGGGACATAGGCCATTTCATATATAGGCCATCCTCAGACATTTGGGGAACAACAGTCCATCAATATTTCAAATCCGCAAATCCTTGGACCAAAGGTCTGCTGACATCATCTATCTGGGCGTGTGTGGGAACTACTCCCACTCATTCAGTTGCAACAGGGACAACAATGTGACTTGTGCCATCTCCAGCTACTTCAGGAGTACCTCTCAGGACTCTCCTGGAATTCTTCCACCTTCCTCAGCTAAGGGTGTAAGATATCATCTCTGTCTTCCTTCTGCGCTCCATTGCCTCTGAGACTGGGCAATGAAATGCCCAAACTCTGATGCTGAGGGAGTTCCTGACATGTACATGTGGGCTACAGCCTCACTAATCACCTGTGTGGAGAAACAGGGGTCAGTGGGTGCTCTCATCCGCTAGTCCGGCGCCTTTAGATAGACTGCATGGACCAGGACTCATCCCAATTGATCGCCCAACCATGGACAGAACACTACTCAGCCAATGCAGGGTGAGGGAACCACACAATGGTAAGACTATATTGGATCCCAAACAGTCATAGGCATATAACACATACTCAGCAAGAACACACAATGTAAAAAGCAACATAGTCTCACCCTTCCACTGGCTCACCAGGGTTTGAATATACATGCCTTTGGAGAATCCAGGGTCACTTACTCCAGTCCAGCAGCACCCTGCTTTTGGCGGGCACCCAACGAAAGATTAATAGTGGCAAGCTTAGGAAGCAGACCGAGCACAGCAAAGTCTGTAGCCAGGTGACCGAATTGTTCCAACATGGGTATCTTCCTTAAGTAATCTCTGATATTCCAGACTAATCCTAGACTGAACTCCTGCCGAAAATAATCTAGTTTTGGTGCTCCTCTAGTAAGACCCAAAGATCCTAGACTGAGGCCATGCAGAGTATGATGACACAATGGCACCGGAACCAAAATTCCTGGGCTGGGGTTATGGTCTTCTAACTAGGGCCGGAGCCCCTATATTGAAGCCATCTAGCATATGAACTACTGGTAACTGAGCCAAGTCCTTTTATATCGCCCAAGCTTTCATCTCAGGTTATTGTGGCTTTACAGGATTGGTGGAATAAAGCTGTATTTTTATTGGTTGGCATTTCCATCTGCAAGCATAATTTCCCTTTCAGTAATGTAGACAGAAGGAGGCTGAGGTAAATTACATTAAATTAGCAATGCACAACCCAATACAATGGGGCTCCGAGTAGTCTGACAAGAAATAATGACTTGGCAAACATGAGATAACAAACAAAAGACCAATATGTCTGGCCACATTAAGAACATTAACCCATGACAAGCAGAGAGAAAAGCTGTGCCGTCGCAACCTGCACTGCGATTAACCTCTGCGCAGTGGGTGGTAGGCTCTGGCTGGGCTTCCTCATCTCTCTCCAATTGCTAAAGTGGTGGTCTTGAATCTGTGATCATGAACCATTTCACTTCATGCTGATTCACCTCAGGCTACCAGCAGACAAAAGGTGAAGACCCTTCAGTTGCTGCAAATTTCCTGCCATTGCTTTACTCTTCTGTCACCTGGACTTCAGATGCAGCATCACCTGTCCGCCTGCCCATTCCTCCTGAGTCTTTTCAGGGTCTGTCAGTGGGCAGGACTTTTCCTTTGAAGATACCTTGTGGGCTGGCACCTCCTATATCAGGCCAGCAGTTCTTCTTAGTAATGTGAAGGGCTGGACAAATATTTGTTCCTTCGACATCCTCTAGGTCCACTAATGGGTGGACTCTTCTTTTTCTGCTGCAACACCAACCGCCATCTTGGGACCTTTTTCCAGCAGCATCTTTAACCATTGTTAAGACGTCATTTTCTCTTTAACATGGTCGGGGGCAGTAGTTGTGGGTGAGGTACTCGTGTTTTACACCCTTACACACTGCATGAAACTGTATGTCCTGGCTAGGTGCATGTGACTTTATGGTGCTCTTTACGTGGGCGAAATGCCTTTGCAGACTGCTCATTGCCATTGCAAGGACGTGATGATTCACAGTGAGTGAAGAGAGACCAATATCCAACAATATTATTTTTGCTAAACTTTAGTTTGCTAACAACTATGTATACCAGATAGTAGGCACCATTTGTCTTGTACTTTCCTCTTGCTATAAGCCAGCATAAACACTTCTCAGTTACATCACTCAACAGATCCTGTTGAAGAGCTCCCATACATTTGTCTCCCACTACAGTCCCATTAACACTTCTGAGGAATTTCATCTTCCCCAGTGAGGCCTCCACAAGATCGGTTACATCGATACAACTTCTCAGCATTGCATACAAAGTCCATTCTCCGTGGGTCACAAACTCCAGGTTGTGGTGCGCCCTCAATCCCACGTAGAGGAATTTGTGTTCCAAAATGGTGACCATTATTCACTTCAGAGTTCACAATGGGGATAACTTTTTTCTCAGTTATCACTCACGTCCCTCTGATACAAGTCCTGTTCTCCATGTGTTTTGTCCACACAGGTCTCTCAGTTCACCAGGACCTCTCTCTTTATTCTGTCACTGTGCCTCCATGGCATAAATTCCGGTCTCTGGCTTTAAATCATACTATCTGTATTGGCCTCTCTTTTCACACCTGTAACACACCTCAAACTTAGCAACCCCCCTGAGCACGCCGCAAACGGTAATGTGACCCTAGCCTCACTGCGCCATTTCCTGGACCTGACCTCGGATTGTTTAGACCTCTCTTTACTACCAGTAAATATTATTATTATTATATTTACTTTCCGTTATGACAGTCTATTTTCTGCACCTCAGAGATTAGTTTTACTGTAGTGACTCGCGTCACTCGCGTCACTCGCGTCACAAAGGCCTTTTTTTCCCTTAAAGGGAACCTGTCACCTAATCTATGGCCCCTAAACTATCACTACCTGCCCCTACAGACCCTAACTAGCTCCCTAACCATCCCTGCCTGACCTAATATGGCTTTATATAAGGTGAATTAAACACTTTATAAACTTACAGTTTCACCGTCTGTGGGGCGTTCCTGTCGGCTCTTGTCTGCAGGGCGGGGTCCCCAGAGCCGCGCTCCCCCGCCTCGCTCCCTTCCTAACGCCCTAATGGGCGGCATTATCGATTTGAAGAGCGGGGGAGCCCATTGGAATCTTCCCGCCCCGCTCTTCATGACGCGAGGCCCGACACCGCGTCATTTCCGGTCCGCGCATGCGTAGTGCGCCGGGTGAAGCCGAAGCCGAGTCCCGGCGTCGCTAGGCAACGATCGGGAGCGTCTTCGGAAGGTGAGTATAGGCGGCCCCCTCCCTCCCAAACCAGCACATATATATGTGTGTGTAATCCACATGTACATATGGATTACACACACACACATATATACATTCACTTTGATTAGGCGCATTTCATATGTGCATCTATATATATATATATATATATATATATATATATATATATATATGCACATATATATAGTTAGATTGTGTGTGTGTGTGTATACATACGTGTGTGTGTGTGTATACATACGTGTGTGTGTGTGCATGTGTATACTTACGTGTGTGTGTGTGTGCATGTGTGTGTATACTTACGTGTGTGTGTGTGCATGTGTGTGTATACTTACGTGTGTGTGCATGTGTGTGTATACTTACGTGTGTGTGTGTGTGTGTGCGTGCATGTGTGTGTATACATAGACGTGTGTGTGTGCGTGCATGTGTGTGTATACTTACTTGTGTGTGTGTGTGTGTGCGTGCATGTGTGTGTATACATACTTGTGTGTGTGTGTGCGTGCATGTGTGTGTATACATACTTGTGTGTGTGTGTGTGTGCATGTGTGTGTATACATACTTGTGTGTGTGTGTGTGTGTGCGTGCATGTGTGTGTATACATACTTGTGTGTGTGTGTGTGCGTGCATGTGTGTGTATACATACTTGTGTGTGTGTGTGTGCGTGCATGTGTGTATACATACTTGTGTGTGTGTGTGCATGTGTGTGTATACATACTTGTGTGTGTGTGTGTTGTGCATGTGTGTGTATACATACTTGTGTGTGTGTGTGCATGTGTGTGTATACATACTTGTGTGTGTGTGTGTGTGCGTGCATGTGTGTGCATGTGTGTATATACATACGTGTGTGTGTGTGTGCATGTGTGTGTATACTTACGTGTGTGTGTGTGTGCATGTGTGTGTATACTTACGTGTGTGTGTGCATGTGTGTGTATACTTACGTGTGTGTGTGCATGTGTGTGTATACTTACGTGTGTGTGTGCGTGCATGTGTGTGTATACATACTTGTGTGTGTGTGTGTGTGTGTGTGCATGTGTGTGTATACTTACGTGTGTGTGTGTGCATGTGTGTGTATACTTACGTGTGTGTGTGTGTGTGCATGTGTGTGTATACTTACGTGTGTGTGTGTATACATACACGTGTGTGTGTGTGTGTGTGTGCGTGCATGTGTGTGTATACATACTTGTGTGTGTGTGTGTGCCTGCATTTGTGTGTATACATACTTGTGTGTGTGCGTGCATGTGTGTGTATACATACTTGTGTGTGTGTGTGCGTGCATGTGTGTGTATACATACTTGTGTGTGTGTGTGTGTGCATGTGTGTGTATACATACTTGTGTGTGTGTGTGCGTGCATGTGTGTGTATACATACTTGTGTGTGTGTGTGCATGTGTGTGTATACATACGTGTGTGTGTGTGTGTGTGTGTGTGTGTGCGTGCATGTGTGTGTATACATACTTGTGTGTGTGTGTGTGTGTGTGCGTGCATATGTGTGTATACATACTTGTGTGTGTGTGCGTGCATGTGTGTGTATACATACTTGTGTGTGTGTGTGTGCGTGCATGTGTGTGTATACATACTTGTGTGTGTGTGTGTGTGTGTGTGCGTGCATGTGTGTGTATACATACTTGTGTGTGTGCATGTGTGTGTATACATACTTGTGTGTGTGTGTGCGTGCATGTGTGTGTATACATACGTGTGTGTGTGTGCATGTGTGTGTATACATACTTGTGTGTGTGTGTGTGCATGTGTATATATATATTATGTAGAGAGAGAGACTGAGGGTGAGAGGGTCTGTGAGTTTTGTGTAACGCTGGGACCTGGGTGACGCAGTAAACTTGACCTGAGGTCAGAGTTAATCCTCGTCACTCTATCTGACCTCAGGTGATCTACACTGATGTCACCCTGTTCACATCGGTAACAGAAAACTCACTCTATGTGGGTCACGCTGTGAAGTGGGAAGTTTCACATGAGGTCAGAGAAACACATTGCTTTATCGGACCTCAGGTGACACAGACCATGAACTCTCCCCCTTTACTGCACGAGCCTTCAAATATAATTTTTAGGGAATCTTCACTAACGGACGGACCTCTACCAGGATCCTGGATGGGTATGTGGGAGTAATAAAGATGGAGTCAAAATACGTGTTTGTGTTTTTTGTTGTAATAAAAAATTTTTTCTCGGTGTTGTGTCTTCTTTACTACTAAATAGAGATTCATAATGGCCGTGTCTAACATTGGCATGACATTATAAATCTCGGGCTTAGTGCCAGCTGCTAAAAGAAAGGTGGCATTAACCCCTTATTACCCAGTCTGCCACCGCCACAGGGCAGCTGGAAGAGCTGGGTACAGCTCCAGAATATTGCGCTTCTATAAATGCGCAATTTTCTGGGTGGCTGCGAGCTGCAATTCTCAGCGGGGGTGGCCCAGAACGCTTGGGCCTCCCTACGCTGGGGATTCCAGCCCTCAGCTGCCTAGTTGTACCTGGCTGGCAAAGAAAAATGCGGCGAAGCCCCACGCCGTTTTTTTTCTTGTCAGCCAGGTACACCTAGGTAGTTGGGGGTGGATGGCAGCTCCTAGCTGCCTAGTTGTACCTGGCTGGCAAAGAAAAATGTGGCAAAGCCCCACGCCATTTTTTTTCTTGCCAGCCAGGTAGACCTAGACAGCTGTGGGCTGCCATCCACCCCCTACTACCTAGGTGTACCTGGCTTGCATGAAAAAACGGCATCTGTCTTCACCACATTTTTCTTTGCCAGCCAGGTACAACTAGTCAGCTGGGGGTGGATGGCAGCTCCCAGCTGCCTAGTTGTACCTGGCTGGCAAAGAAAAATGCGGCGAAGCCCCACGCCGTTTTTTTTCTTGTCAGCCAGGTACACCTAGGTAGTTGGGGGTGGATGGCAGCTCCTAGCTGCCTAGTTGTACCTGGCTGGCAAAGAAAAATGCGGCGAAGCCCCACGCCGTTTTTTTTTTTGTCAGCCAGGTACACCTAGGTAGTTGGGGGTGGATGGCAGCTCCCAGCTGACTAGTTGTATGTGGCTGGCAAGAAAAAAATGGCATGTGGCTTTGCTGTATTTTCCTTTACTAGCCAGGTACAACTAGGTCGCTGGTAGCTGCCATTCACCCCCA